>JABUQX010058425.1:10000-32500 GCA_015478945.1 Trachelipus rathkii | reverse complement strand
GTTTGTAAGGTGGTAAGCAGTGTGTGGTTTTTGGGGGTTTGGGGTGTGAAGATGGCATCATAGCCATAGAATTTTGGTTCTGGATAGTTATCGGGTAGGTAGGCTTCTTGTATCATGGCTATGTGTATGTTGTGTTGTTTTAGAAAGACTTCTATTTCTTTGGTTTTGTTGTGTAGTCCGTTTGTGTTGAATTGTAATATGTTTATATTGTGGGTTTGTTTGTATGATGAATGTGTTTTGGGGGTCGTTGTGGGTGAAGTGAGACTTGGCAGATCCAATTGTGTTTTGAAGGGGGCAGCTTGATGATGAATATATATATATATATATATATATATATATATATATATATATATATATATATAATATATGTACTACCATATATATATATATATATATATATATATATTATTTTAATTCTATTAACGGATGTTAACAACTAAACAATTACGGGAAATAAAAGCTTGACTCTCTAGGGTCATTTGACCTCAGAGTAGGCAATTTTTCTTTATATTCCTGTGTATATTTTTTGTTTAATTTATATATATATATATATATATATATATATATATATATATATATATATATATATATATATATACCATACCTATATATTATATATAATATATATATATATATATATATTGCGAAGGTTATTGAAAAACAATATTGCGTTATATTTTTTTTAAAACAATTCATGTTTCCTTTTCCGAGTCTCTACTACCATGCAGTGAAAATAAATATTGTTTTCATTTAACAAATATAAGGTCCGGATAACACAATTAAGCACTATTTTCTTTTAAATTCATCTGTTTTAATCACCATAGTTATATAGTTGATATTCAATATCAAACGTAATCGAATGACTTGCCTAGAATAATTGGCGTCATTGCCAATTCACCGGTCAGTGGCTAAAACATATATTCTGCTACAAGGCCTAACTATATTGTAACTTGTTACAATATTAACGTGTTTGATTGGTTACTAAGAGCTTAAATTAACCTACCAAATAATGTTAAATTCTGTTTTTTAGTATATATTAAGTGATCTATGTGAAAGTCGCTTCAAACAAATTATGTTCAGGTTAGGGGTACTCTTTTCTTCCTCTCAGGTGTCCATGCCTTTACCTATTCGTTACATTTGATTGGGTGCAATGGCTCATAAGATCTATGAACGCTAAGAAGGAAAGTGGCTAGGATGGCATCCCTCCCCGAGTTTTGCGGGAGTGTGCTTCCGAGCTGGCGCCTGTCCTCGTTCAACTATACTCTCTCTTTGCCTCAATACTAATACTTTCTTAGCAATATAGTAATTAATGTTTGAAACAGATTGTTCAGGATGTAATAACTAGTTCTTCGCTTGTTTGAAGCTTTAAAAAAAAAATTCAATATTTACATGAATGATTTTGGTATTATTAAAGATTTAATATGATATAATTTTCTTTCTTATATATATATATATATATATATATATATATATATATATATATATATATATATATATATATATATATATATATACTTACTATATATATGTATATATATATATATAAATATTGATATATATATATATACATATATATATATATATATATATATATATATATATATATATATATATATATATATATATATATATATATATCTTTGCATTGAGTAATAAATATAACAAAGTAAATAAAGTGCATACTTGATTTTACTGTGAGTTAACGACTGTGGTTAGGTACTGTATACATTATTTAAATATTAGACTCTTTTTAATTTACTCTTCATGTATTATTAAGGACTGGGAATTTGGTTGTGGAAAAATATTTAATAAGTAACCTATCCATTTATTTTAAAAAACTATTAACATTTTTAATGATATAGTTAGAAGAAATAATTGCTTGTAATGAACTCTACATTTAAATTATTTGGTTTTAAAATGCAAAAAATTTCATGTTCCAAACCGGAATAATATCTGAATATTCAGCACATCTCTAGTAATCATCAAATTTTGGCATATATTGTCCAACTCAAGTATTACTTGGCACAGAATATAATCTAATAAATTAACATAATTGCAGTTATTAAATAATTTTGCTTTCTAATGATCATAAAGTTTAGTTTCATTCCTCCTAGTGGAAACGTGTGTGGATGTATTCATTTGTTTTTGTTTTAATGGGCTGCTAGGAAAAGATTTACTTTTCTCTAGTGCCTTGGGTTTCAATTAATTTTATGTTGTTCAATTAATTTTATGTTGTGAATTAGTGCTTTTTAAATCAATGCTTTAATGAAACGAGCTTCAACATTTTAATATAAGTATTTGTTCTAACATTTAAAACTTTTACACTTTTGGTTTAGTTTAGGGTTTGAACCAAAATTATTTTTTTTAATAAAGAGTAATTATAAGTATTAGGTTTGATAGTAGCCTACACATTTTAACTTTCGATTTAGGTTCAAAAATAGGTTTTAAATATGCTTTAATTTTATTCTAGGATTATTATTTTACTTTAGTTCCGATTATTAGTTTTCCCTAGTTTTTTTATTTTTTATTTTATTCTATTATGAGTTTAAGCTTGCATAGCTGTTCAGCGCAAGGTTGGGCCGTCTTTGAGCCTTACCAATGTCCGTGGCTTAAGCGAGAACTTCAAATCCGTAGAGTGCCACCTCCCTAACTCTCATCCTAATCTTGTTCATTTCTAAGGATTCATTCCCTGAAAATCTTAGCATAAGCAACTACAACGCCTTTTTATAATTTCCATCTAAAGAGTAAAGCATGTGCCAATATTAACATTAACACTCTTATAACCTCGAACTCGAATCTGCTAACTTGGATGTTGTTAAGTAATATATGTCTTCGTGCTGCTACAACAATCTTGAATTTCTGCTACTGTTCTCCCAGTGAAACAGATTTTTTGGCCTTTTTTTATATCTCACTACTTCACACGAGACTTGCCTCAAATTCAAATTCTGAGTTCTACTATTTAGAGGACCTCAATGTATACAACACTGAATGGTTGAACATCTCTCTACTAATACTGGTGGGAGGAGGCCGAATTATTCAGCATTCTCAACGATCTAGATCAAATGATTAGGAGAACCTAACCAATTATTCAACCTTCTTGATCTCTGCTTCTCAATTCTCCTTTTTCAATGTATATACTTTATCCTTGTTCCTATTAGTAAAGCTGACCACAATCTTAAACCTTAACTCTTTATCTCCAAAATCTCCATACTGTCCTTTGACACCTAATCGGACTGATTGGAGAATTGCGTTGTTCCTACGCTATCTATAAAAACTGCATGGACTCTGAATATGCTTCGGTTACTTCTCAAAAGGTGGGGTCTGAAATCGCTGATGAGATGAGTAAGTTAATAAATTTTTTAACATATCTTTCTCACTTAAAAATTCATGGTTCAATCGTGCTTGTTCTAGCGCCTCCGAGACTAAAGACAGTACGTATAGGGAGTGAAAAATTTCTCGTTCTCCTATCACTCTTGCTAGTTTTCATTCTGCTCAGAATCGCTGCAAGGATATTATTAAGCGAGCAAAGAGTAGTTTCTCCAAGCGAACGTGCACAAACCACCTTGAATCTCCTAAGGACAAATCTTGCTAGGCCCTTACCCAAAATATATCTAATAACTTCTGTAAATCTGTATTTCCGTTTCTAGTTGTCCTTTCTGATGAATCCACACTAATATACTAAAACGGCTAATCTCTTTGGTGGCCAGTTTTCTTCTGGCTCAACCCTTGACAATTCGGAAAATAATCGTCTTACTCCTTCTCCTCTCATATGCTCGGGCGTTAACCTGTGACTACATTTGATCAGGTGCTTGGGCTCTTGACATCTGGGAACGTTAGAAAGGTAAGATACGCTGATGGCATCCAACAAAAAGTTTTGAAGAAGTGTGTGTTTCAATTATCCTATCTGTTCCTCGGTACTACTAGCCATTTTCCTTAGTGTTGTAAACGAGCATATGTCCAACTTATCTCGAAGATTTTTTTTTTTTTGACCACCACTCACGGGCAGAGCCCTATTCAAGGAGGGTGACAGCGCGAGGGACAAACAACAAAACACACGGTACCTGGACACACCTTCAGATAGTTCAGACATCTAACGCTCATCTACGAGAATGGACGCGCCCCGCAGGCCTCCTCTAAAGTGAGAGCGTAAACAACTAAAATTCAGAACCACGAGAACAAAAGCACACGGACGATGGCCGAACAGAGATAACTCCACAAGATACAGAAAAGCCAAACCGCTGCAGCACTAAGCGAAAACGCAAAGAAAGCAAAGCCCGCCCATGACAGAGCACCCTAGCCTGGACAACACCGTACCAATTACTACAACAAAAACAATACCTCGGCGCTTGACATTAGCACCACTTGTGCTACCCGAGGCGACCAGATACAGATAGCGTGCAGCCTGCGACGACAGAGATACAGATCTCACTCGAAGCACTGCCGCTAGAAAACCAAAACCCCAAGCCCTACCTATAAACAAAACCACACCACCGACAGACCTCACCAAAGACAAACAAACATACAACAACATAATAGCTCCGCCCGCAAAAGATCACCCGGAGTCAAACGGCGTGAAACTGGCGCGAAACGCTCGCAGAACAGCCTTTATCCGCCAAGCCCCCAATAATTTGGCCTTTGCACTCGACCCGTAATCCGAAAAGCCGGGTGAACCAGAGCCCCCCCAGATATGAGCAGCAGTACTCCATATAAAGGGCGGATGAGGCCCATGGATAGCTAGCTGGGGTAACTGAGATGAGGAAAAAAATCTCCGCAGTCTTAAACAGAATTCCAGTTTTTTATTGAATATCACGCACTAGAACGCGTTAGGTGATGTTGAGGTTTCCAAGACATTTTATTGTTTATGTTAAGGGCCAAGGATTGATTAACCACTAACCATAAATAGATACCTTCAACAACACGCGCGAGAGAGAACCGTCCGAAAGAGATAGGACAAGTTAGAAGGAAAAACTCGTCTCCTAACGAGAGGAAGAGATACTCTGACAGGCCAATTGAGAGAATATTTTATAGCCAATTGATTCCACAAGGTTGCAGAACGACCCCCACCCAGAAACTCCCCCTGTCCAGCAACACAAACACTCTCACGCCCGCACGAATAGAAAGCTCGACCCAACCGAACTTCAGCAGCAGACCCCCGCAATCCTCCCTACCGCCCACAGAGTACAAACGATCGGGAGCAGAATTTGAAATGGAGGTTGAAGAATGAAAGGTCGAGTCATCAGCATACGAGTGGATAGAGTTAGATGTGCAGGTGAGAAGATCATTCTTCTAACTATCTTCTTCTATCTTCTTCTAACTTCTAACTATCTAACTATCGCCCTATAGCTCTCACTTGTATTATGCTTATTATGTTCAAGATCTTTGAAACCATTCTCAACTCTTGTATTAAATCATCTAGAATTCCAATCCCTTCTTTGCTGTCATTAGAATAGTTTTCGATGCTCGAGGTCAGCTAGTGATAAACTTTTCTATTTTCACTGACTTATGGTCTTCTGCAAATAGGGATTATGAAGAGTCTTGTATGGTGGTGCTTGACATATGCGAAGCATTTAAAAGTGCATGGCATATGGTACGGCTCTGCAATCCCGCCTTCTTTTGAGTTTCTTTCTTTTTGCATACTCATACCTAACTTCTTTCAAATCGCACTTTTACATTTTACATAAACAACATACATATAATGCTGTGACATTTATATTTACAGAAATGAACAGGAAGACAAATCACTTCAAGCAGGTTAATAAACATATATGTGAAAAAAATAATAATTTTTATTCTAGAGCATACAAGAGAGAAAACATGTCATGATAATTTTTTGTAGTTAGTAAGATAGTTTAGTGAAAGGAAAAGGATTTAGTTGAACAAGTTTAGTGAAAGATATAATAGACAGTTTTAAAATCAGAGTATTTTGTTCTAGCTATAGCTTTTATAGAATAGAGATAGTTTCTTATGGCACAAAAGTATTTTAATTTAAGTGGATAGATGTCATAATTAATTCTGAAAAACTAGACTTAAAGCAGTTAGTATATAAAGCAGAATACATTTTAGATAGGCGTACAGAATTGAATTGATCCCTTGAAAATGAAGCGGGGAGGAGTAAAGCAGTAGAGATAGTGTAAGACAGTAAACATAATTATAGACAGTAATGGTATAATATATTAAATTATGGTGGGGAATGAGGTAACAGAGTAATTATTATGCTATCTTTATTCAGGAGCTAGTTTTGATTCAGTTCTTTGTGGTAATGTTTATCTTGTTAACAGAACAGCAGAGTTAAGTTATAAAAATAAATTTGTATACTATTTTTTGTAATTGGATCCAATATATACAGATGTTATTATATGATTTCAATTTGAAGGGAATTTTTTAAAAATAGATAAAATCCACAACACAGAGGAAACCGTCATAGTGGCCAACCTGAGCATAGTAGCTTTGATTGAGTATGAACGTAGATAACTATGCATATAAACAATTATTTAAGTGTGTTGTTAAAAAATATATATTGTATAATGTATATTATATACTTATAACGCATTAGATGAATCGGTATCTTTGGAATTGTGTATGTGAAGTTGTAAGTATTTATTGTATTATAGATATATATTAGATGATATATAGGTACATATGGATAGATGAATTGAGAAGATAAGATCGATATTGTGTAAACTCTTCATTATGATAGAGCGACAAAACAATTATGATATGAAAACATTCAGGTGATGAAGAGATGGAGAGAGAGGAGAGAGAGAGAGAGTAGAGAGAGAGAGAGAAGAGTGAATAGGAGATAGATAGAGATAATATGATATTGAAGATAAATCAATCTTTCTGCTGGCGAGTAGATTTAATTAATTTTTTATTTAACGAGAGAGAGGAGAGAGAGAGAAAGAGAGAGAAGAACGAGAGGGAGAAGAGGAGAGAGAGAGAGAGAGAGAAAGAGAGAGAGAGCAGAGAGAAGAAGAGAGAGAGACAGAAGTAGCAGCCAGTGATGTAAGAAGACAAATGAAATTTTATAGTTATGGAGCCTAGATCTGGAGTGATATATATATAAGTTATTAAGAATGCTCTGAAGAGAATAAAGAACTATCTCCGTCACAAGTGACTGCGAACCCTAAATCAAAATGAGGAAATGGTAGCCGATGACTCAAGGAATCATTTTGTGAATTGTATTGTATTTGACGATGAGAGAATAACGAGATCAGAGCAACACCCGCGAGAAAGAGAAAGCTCACTGAGAAAAGAAAGATGTGAGGCGCAAGAAGGAAGACGAAGAAGATAAGATGATGATATCTTCTAAGGAGAGAGAGAGAGAGAGAGAGGATACCCGAGAGGAGGCATGTAGATTCTGCTGTCGAGTGCGCAGACGATGTGGAGCGAAAAATCAAGAAAGAAGCGAAAGAATTAAAAGATTAAAAACATTAAAATAAATTACGAGAGATGAAAGAGAAAAAAAGATAAAAAGAAACAAGTCTAGTAATTTGGTTATGATAGGAAGTATGAATAAGAAAGAGAGAAAAAAGACCATTGTGCAGAAATATTCAGAACCATAGGAACCTACCATCTAGGCCTGAAAAGAAAGAATCAGAAGAAGAAAACGAAGCCGTGAATGAGAATACTAGGACAGAAGCAAGAGAGAGAGAGAGAGAGAGGTAATCGAGACGAAGCGAAGAGTTCTTGGCGACCGACTGAATGGAGGAATTGCCATCTAGAGAGCGAGCGAGACATAATATTCCAAAAGCGTCAGGAGAGAGATGAGTTAGTGTGCTTACAGAGATTGTGTTCTAACTAGGTGCTAGAAAGTTCTAGCATTTTTTTAGTTAGGATGAATCTCATTTATTACATATTGTCGTCTATTATTCCTTAATATTTTATTAATACAAATTTGTCTCCATTATGAAGTAAAACATACGACTCAGGAAAATAGCTCATAAGCTCTCACAAATGATATTAAAATTTTTTACTAATTGATTAATTAACAAATTACATGTTTTTTGACAACAATAAAAAATGTACTCACTACTCATTATTTTATTGTCAAATATATCCAAAATAATAGAAGATATTAAATCGAAGTATATCTCAAATAGGACCTATTAGGGATGGGTGTGAGCAAGTCATAAAGTCACAAGCTGAGAATATACGTCTTATTGTCTCTCTATAGAAACAAATCGACGCTAAGATAATGGCTTACAATATCACAGGAACTGATAAGTTACACATCTTATTCTGTTATATTCTCATGGAATGCTATATTGTAATGTCAGACTGGTAGAACAATCACGCCAAAAATATACTTATTCTTTTTCTGTTGATCATTGTATATATGCTACTACTTAGTTATAACAACTCCCATTATAAATAGATTAATTTATATATAAATACACTCTAAATGAATATTCTAATATAGTTACAAACGTTATACCTCATTATACTGAACTCGTAGGTCTCGCGCTACGTTAACGGACCTTTCTGTGGTCAAGTCAACATATATTAATTTATACTAAAATAAACCTATAAAAATAAGATATACGCTGAAAGCAAATAAAAATTCGGATAGATATACTTACGAGTTAGAGTATCGTACACTCATTACTTTTATACATAGAGCATCTAAATATATATGTATCATAGTATGTGCTCGTTGCATGATGTTGTCGTATAATATAAACACCTTCGAAAAATCTGCATAACATTGTAGTGTGTGTGTGAGGTGTGATGATGTAGTAGGTCGTGGTAGGTGAATTGTGTGTGGTGTGTGTGTGTTGTGTGTGCTGTGTGTGTGTTGTGTGTGTGTGGGTTTGATGGTTGCAAGAACGGAAGATCGCGGTATTTAGGGATTTGGATAGTGTGCTGTTGTTGTGTGGTTAGATAGGTGTGTAATGGATAGAGTGAGAAGTTGAATGAAGCTTTGTATTGCTGTCATTATAGGGTGATTGATAGTATGTATTCGAATGTGTCAGATGTGACTAGGGAATTTGATCAAGAACGTTAGTGGTTCATGATCCTTATGATCTGGATTTAAAATTGGTTTATTTAGTCTCTAGTGGATTGCTATGTAATGTCTCTACGTGTTTGATGTGTGTGGATGTTTGTGTGTGTGTGTGTGGTGTGTGTGATGGTGTGTGTGTGTGTGTGGTTGTTGTGTGTTGTGGTTGTTGGGTGTGTGCTGTGTGTGTGTGTTGATTATGTATGCTCGTTTGTTAGGTTGATAGATGTGTAGGGGTGTGTGGCTGTAGGGGGAAACGACGAGTCAAACTGATTAAAAAAGATTTTTAAATATCGTGGACGCAGCCTATATAGAGAGATAAGGGTAACTGTAGGACGTATAGGGGAATTAGTTTACTTGTAAGGTGTTGTATTTGAATAATACTACTATATATAGTACTGCGTATAAATATTCAATGTGCATAGATAACTTTTACTAATTTTAAGATTTTCTCAAGATTGTAATATAATTCTGGTGCACAAATTGTTTCCTACACTGTATTCAAATTCATAGGTTTGTTAATTCTCTATGAACGGTTTTATTAGTTAGTGATTTACTCATTAGAAGTCTAGTTTGATTCCTGGTGTATATTTCTACCATTAAACTTCCAGATTTACGTAATCTTGGTGCCTGTATTCAACCTCCTGCAATAGTTTCAATTAATTTTCTTAACAAATGGATTAATGTTTTTAAGAATTTGTAATATATCAACAAATTTAATGTAAAGAAAATTAATATATTCTAGAATAGCTGAGCTATTAGTAATAGTCTGGGTGGGTAGTCATGATTACTTGATCTCTTTTCATTATCTGAATGATAAACTTTAAATTTTTGGTTTTAGTGGTCTCATTTATAGCCTGTTCATTTTTTTTTTTATTTCAGCTAGTAAATCTTAACTAGAATTCAAACCAACATTAGAATTACTGAAACTAGAAAATGTTTTTATCTTCAATAGAAAGATCTAAACCAGGCCTATTCTTTGTTTTCTTCATTTTTTTCTTTCTTTTTTATGCTACCACAGCCAACTCTTCCCATGGTATATCATACACTACATTTGATAAACACTAACACAAAAATCACCTAAACACCAAATATGTTATAAAAATTATATATATATATATATATATATATATATATATATTATATATATATATATATATATATATATATATATATATATATATATATATATATATATATATATATATATATATATATATATATATATATATATATATTTTTTCTTTTTTATTTATTTTTCCTCACACATGAAGGATTCTTCATCCTGTCAGCCGCAAGCATCTTTCCCCAGACGTCCCTCTCCTGCACTGTTCCTCTTCTCTTCAGCGCTCTCATATTTGGTAGCTGACATCTTTCCAGAGAGTCCTCCACCGACTCCGCCCATCTCTTCTTCGGTCTTCCCCTTGGTCTTCTACCCTCTGGTGTCCATTCCCATCTTCTCCTTTCGGCATTCTCTCCTGCTCCATCACTCTCCAGATGTCCCCACCATCTCAGTCTCCCTCGTCCATCTTCAGTGCCATCTTCTTCACACCTATATCTTCAATAACTTCATTCCTTATTCTGTCTCTCCTACTCTTTCCAATCATAGTTCTTAATATCATCATCTCCGCCATTCTACTCTACTCTCTCTTCTCGTTGTTGTCCATGTTTAGCTCCGTACAGCAGTGTCGGAGTCAGTATGCTGTTAAAAATCACTTTTTTAACTATTCCGATGTTTCTGTCTTTCATCATGGGGTATACCGCTTTCATAACTAATCCATACTTTTCCATTCTTCGCGTAATCTCTTCCCCACTTCCTCCTCTTCTGTTAAAACATCCTCCGAGATAATTGCAGGTATTTACCGCCTTCACCTCCTCCTCTCTCACCATCATTCTCATCCCCTCCTCATTTCCTCCGGTTACTGTTAATATCTCTCTGCCTTCGGTATCTTCATCTTCATCCCTGCTTCTCTCTAACTCCTCTGCAAACAACCCCACCACCTCTCGAATCGCCTCCTCTCCCTCGCTCCAACATGCCAGATCGTCCGCATATGCCATTTTGTCTCCTTCAAATTCTCCCAGTCTCTCTTTCATTTTATCACCACGTCTAAATATAATATAAACAGCAGTGGCGATAAAACACTCCCCTGCTTCACTCCTGTTTTCACCTCAAACCATTTATCGTTCTCGCACTCAGTTCTAACATTACAGCTGCACTTGTCATACATACTTTCTATCGCCTTCTTTAATCTACCCTTCACTCCATAATTCCTCTCCATAGCTCTCCAGAGCTTTCTCCACCGAATCGAATGCCTTTTGCAGATCGATGAAGGCTACAAAAAGAATCTCTTGCCATATTCCAGCATCTTCTCGAGACCATTCTCAGTGTGAATAAGGGTCCGTCGTTCCTCTTCCCCTTCTATACCCTGTACTGTTTCTTCTCAGTGTAACTCTATCTATCTAACCTCCTCTCAATATTCTTTAAAATATTTTTCGTCAGATGGTCCATCAGTAAAATACCCCTATAATTATTACAGCTTCCAACATCTCCTTTACCTTTATATATCAGTATTATTATTGCTTTGCCCCACCTTTCCGGCACCTTTCCCTCTCTCCAACACTTGTTCATCAAACTGATGATTCTCCTTTTCAGCTCCTCTCCTCCCTCCAACACCAACTCCACAGCCACTCCATCCTCTCCTGGAGCTTTACCCTTCTTCATCCTTTTTATAGCCTCTTCATATTCCTCCACCGTTATCTCTCCGCCTTCATCCTCCTCTTCCTCCTCCCTCGTCTGATCTGCAGCTTCTTCCTCTTGTTCTCTGTATTCTACATTTAGTAGATCTTCATAGTATTCGTTCCATCTATCATTTCTTTCTTCGGTCTCATAAGAATATCTATATATATATATATATAAATATAATTATATATATATATATTATATATATATATATATATATATATATATATATATATATATATATATATATATATATATATATATATATATATATATATATATATTTATTAATTCACAATAACACTTACACGAACACAAATAAAGTAAAGTAAATTCAATACTAAAATTATACACACGAAGTATACCAAATATCCAAGCATGAAGAATCACATCTGTCGATTATTGCCATCCACAGATCCTTAATTTGAAGACATTTGTAAACTTTTGCCTATTTTGCTATAATCAGTTTGATTCTATATTCACATTTTTTTTCCATTGTCACGACTATCAGATTGATATATATATTTTTTTGAATATTCTGAACATTTTAATAGATAAAGTATTAAATACAGAAATAAAGATTAATGACAAGAAAATAATTGCAAACTTCCTATCCAGATGTACAGCTGGAGTCATACAAGGACGCCACACCTCCTCCACATAACAAACTATATAATGGAGGCCCCCAAGGCATCATTCTATTACCAACACTATTCAATCTTTTTATGCATGACCTACCTCAACCCACAACCTCACCTATAAAATTCAGTAGCTATTCTGATGACCTAACAATCACATCCCAAAACTCCTCTATAAATACAGCAAGAGAGGAGGAACTACAGCATTATATAAACCAGCTTGAACAATGACTATCAACAAATAGAAAGACTGTCTCCCTTCAGAAATCCTCCATCACCCTACTTACATCTGATAAAAGAGGATCCAGCACCCATCCAGGTGTCTTTCTTTCAAACATTAGACTTCTTCTTCATAAACAACTCACTATCTTGGTCTTAACCTTTGATACACGCATGACATTCACTCCCCTCACATAAATAATATTACTTCTAGAGCCACACAAATTAAATGCATGAAAACATTAACCAGAACAAATTTTATCCAAAACAAAGAGACCCTGGCAATAGTATACAGCAGTGCCTCCATCCATTTTTAAACTATTCTTCACCAGCCTGGGCACCAGCAAAATCACAGTCCAATAAGCAATAACTAGAAGTGCAAAATAAAGCTCTTAAAATAATAATAATAAGCCTGTTTCCCTCCACATCTATTCATTACTTGCTAACTGAAACAAAAATCCTTCCAGTAAGTGCCCATCTCGACATGATGAGCTGCCAATTTTACAGAAAATCGTTTTCAATAGACCAACCCTACATCAAACATTACAGCAGCCCCTTCCACCGAGAAGAAAAAGATCACACCAGCCTTGTACTACTCAAACATTTACAACGCTCCCTCCCCCGGCCGGAGATACTCCCATTATTAAAGAAATCCACACTCAGTTAACTCAAAGGACGATCTCCGCATATCCAAATAACCATACCCAGGCATACCTTCCTAAAATATCCTCCATAGAAGAAACTTTGGACCACCAAACCAGAGTAATGTTGTCCCGTTTAAGCTCTGAGCACCATCCCTCCCTTCAGGAATATAAATAAAAAATTCCAAATGCTCCCTCCCTCCCCCACTGTCAAAGATGTCCAGACTTCCTCACAATTGATGACACATGACATCAGGGTTGTGGAGTCGGTTCAAAAATTTTCCGACTCCGACTCCGACTCCGACACCCTCTTCAAAATTACTGACTCCGCTCCGACCTCTTCAAAATTACCGACTCCGACTCCACCTGCACAGAATTTTCGACTCCGACTCCGACTCCCTCCTTTGGAAAAATTACCGCTCCGACTCCACCCTATTCAAAATTACCGACTCCACCCTTTTCAAAATTGCCGACTCCAGACTCCACTCTCTTCTAAAACTACAACTCCCCCCTCCATGACAATTGAAGGCACAGGACATCTCCTGCTAGGCTGCTCGGATCTAACGGACATTAGAAATAGTTTTGACGCTTTTCTCTGACGGATCTCTGGGTCCGGCCTGCTGTGGTGGCACAATATCTCGAGGTAGCCATTCATTGAAATAGTTAATGAATTTCAATCTAAATAAAGTAAGTATATATATATATATATATATATATATATATATATATATATATATATATATATATAGCAATAAACTTCTTATATATAATATATATATATATATATATATATATATATATATAACTATCTATATATATATATTAGTGATGGGACTGATTAATCGTCATCGTCATCGTCATCGGCAAAATCGGCATATTTTTTTTTTTACATCGTCATCGGCAAATTTCGCCGATTATTTTGCCGATTAATTGAACAAATATTAAGAATTTTGAATAATATTAAAACTCAATAATAATAATATTATTATTAATAATAATAATAATAATAATAATAATAATAATAATAATAATAATAATAATAATAATAATAATAATAATAATAATAATAATAATAATAATAATTAATGGTACAGAGGAAATGATGAGCTGGGCTTTCTTTCGACGTTTGTCATGTTCTCCTACTGCTTTTCTTTTCCGATGCTTGTACAGCACCTTACCCCCAATCTTGGGGCAAAGAGGAAGGTGAAGAAAGAAGAAAGAATTATTATTATTATTATTATTATTATTATTATTATTATTATTATTATTATTATTATTATTATTATTATTATTATAATAATAATAATAATAATAATAATAATAATAATAATAATAATAATAATAATAATAATAATAATAATAATAATAATATAATAATAATATATATAATAATAATAATAATAATAATAATATATATATATATATATATATATATATATATATATATATATATATATATATATATATATATATATATATATATATATATAAATATATATATTCTAATTTTTTAATAACATAATTGAATAATGAAATTACCTCCCATTTTTAATGGTGCGTCTTTCTCTTTTGCGTTCATATTCTTCACACACATCCTCCAGGCAACATATTACTAACCACCATTTATCCACATATCATATACACATGATTAAAGTACACACCCCACTTCTAGATAACACCTTACAGACATCCCTACTACTCATATCCCTGTGTGGGGGGAGAAAGAATTTCCCACATCGTATGTCCTGCGTGTCGTAGAAGTCGACTAAGGGGCGGTGGTAGTTGGGTTGGCTGCCCACTACCACCTATCTCTTGCTAGGAATGCTGATGCATGCCTCGGAGATGGTCGTGATCACCGTAAACGACCTTCTAACTTTCGGCGAAATTGTATGAATCGTATGGGTACATGGAATGTCAGAGGAATAAATGTTGAGGAGAAGAGGAGAGAGGTGATGGATGTATTTAGAAAGGGCAAATTTGATTTGCTCGCTGTGACTGAAACAAAGATGAAAGGAAAAGGTGAAATTAAGTGGTGTGATGTGAAATGTGTGCGTGCTGGTGTGGAAGAGAATGAGAGAGAGAGAGAGAAAGGAGTTGCAATTTGATGAGTGACCACCGGTACAAAGCTATGGTAGACTTTGTGTGTGTGAGTCCTATTGGAATTCTAATGGTTAAATTTAAGTTTGAAAAGGTCAAGGTATGTGTGGTTGTGACGTATGGTCCATCTGAGGGAAACGTTGAAGAGAGTACGATTTTTTGGGATAATCTGAATGATGTTCTGGATGGGGTGAGTAGGAGCTTCAGATTGATAGTGTTGGGGGACCTGAATGGTTGGATAGGTGATCAAATTCTGTGAAGAGAGATGGTTTAGCGTGGGAGAAAATGAGAATGGTAGGAAGGTGATTGATTTCTGTGAAGAGAGAGGTATGTGTGTAAGTAATACTTTCTTTAAACACAAGAGTATCCATAAGTATACTAGGGTTGGTGTAGGTAGAGATGGTATCGAAGTGAAAAGTATGATTGATTTTGTGTTGGTGAAGAAGATGTTGAAGTATGTGTTGGATGTTAAATCAGTGGGGTTTAGGAATGGGATTATCGGATCATTATGTTGTTCTATGTAAAATTAAGTTAGTGGGGTCTTGGATGGAGAGGAAGGTGATACGAAAGGAAGTAGGTAAAATTAAGAGTGAGAAGTTAAGTGAGCAAGAGAATAAAGATAAGTATGTAAGAGCGCTCGCTAGTAAATCGGTTGAATGTGAACAAGTTGATACTGAACAAATCTGGGGGCAAATGAAGGAAGCAATTGTTAGTAGTGCAAAGGAAGTATGTGGATGTGCTAAAGTAGGAAGTAAAATGTTGGCAGCAAATGGTGGAATGAAGATGCAATAAATTCGGTTAATGGTGTGAGGTCATATGTTGCTAAAAGCAAATGATGAAGTTTCAAAGAAAGATGCTTGGAATTATATAAGGAGGAAAAAAGAAATACTAAAAGGTGTATACGTAGGAGAAAACAAGAGGTAAATGAACAGTTTGGAAGGAGGATGAATGAGGACATACAAGGAAATAGGAAGCTCTTCTGGAAGGAAGCGCGAAAGGTTAAGAATGAGAATAAGGGGAATCTGCTTAGAATAATGAATAGGGATGGTGCTTTTGTAACTGATGAAATGGATGAAGTGTGGAAAGAACACTTTAATCTGCACAATATTAACAGTAATGATGAGGTGAGTGAATGTGTGTGGTTTGATGGTGCGAGAAGGAATAGGTATTTTGGGGATGAGGTTATTAGTAAGGAGAGGTAATGGGTAGGGTGAAAAAGTGAAGAATGGGTAAATCTGCAGGTATAGATGAAATTACTAGTGAAATGATCCAGGCGGAGGCAGAGATGGTGATTAGTTGGATTTGGAAGTTGTGTACTAAAGCGTTTATGGAGGGTATAGTTCAAGGGATTGGAGGAGAGCGGTGATAGTACCCTTGTATAAGGAGGGAGAAAAGGGGAACTGTATAAATTATAGGGGAATAAGTTTAATGAGTGTTGTGAGGAAGATATATGCTGGTATTTTGGTGAGTGCGTGGTGACTGAGGGACTGATTGGTGAAGAACAAGGTCCGTTTAAAGTGGTAAAGGATGTGGATCAAATTTTTACATTCAGAAACAAATGATTGAGAAAATGAGAGAGAAGAATAAATTATATTTAGGTTTTATGGATTTACAACGAATGTGTGATGGTTAATAGGAAGCTTTGCAGGTATTAGTGATATATGGTGTTGGTGGTAGGCTTCTGAATGGAATCAAAAGTATGTATGACGATAGTGAAGCGTGTGTAAGAATAAATGGTGTCAATGGTGATTGGTTTAGGATTAATAGCGGAGTGAGACAGGGTTGTGTTATGTCTCCTTGGTTATTCAATGTGTATATGGATGGGGTTATGAAAGAATTCGAGGTGGGGATGGCAGGAAATGGTGTTAGAATGATGGAGAATGGAGATGAGTGGAGGGTGCCCTACCTATTGTATGCGGATGATTTGGTTTTGTGTGGCGAATCTGAAGAGAGTTTGAGAGGATTGGTGGAGAGATTTGGCAGGGTATGTAAAGGAGGGTTTGAAAGTAAACGTAGATAAGAGTAAGGTTATGGTTGTGAGTGAGGACAGTCCTCAGTGTGAAGTTATGTTAGATGATGAGCAGCTGGAGCAAGTCTGAGTTTAAATATTTAGGGTATGTGTTGGATGAGAAGGGAACGGATGATGCAGAGTGTAGTAGGAAAGTTGTGAATGGCAGGAAGGTTGCTGGTGCAATTAAATCGTTGGTGAATGTAAAGGGACTAAGTCTTAAGTGCGCTAGAGTCTTACATGAGGGTATGTTGTTACCTGTGTTATTGTATGGTAGTGAGACTATGGTCTGGAATAAGAAGTATAGATCTAAAGTTCAATGTGTTCAGATGGAAATCTTAGGGACATGCTAGGTGTGAGTAAAAAGAATTAATAAAGTGAGGAATGAACGTATTAGAGAGTGGTGTGGTGTGAAGAAAGGGGTAAATGAGAGAATAAATGAAAGTATGTTGAGATGGTTTGGTCATGTGGAAAGGATGAATGAAAGTCGGTTGGTTAAGCGGATGTATAGTGGAGAGTGTGTTGGGAACCGACCGACTGGGAGACCGAAGAGAAAGTGGATTGAGTCGGTGAACGAATGTCTGAAGGAGGATATGTGAGTTTGGCAGAGGCGAAATAAGGTGCATGATAGGAGAGAATGGCGGGATTTTGTATGGAGGCATGGTTGTGGCCCACCTGGAGCCAGAGGATGAACACTTACATTGACGATTTACCATAGTGAGGTCCGTCGCAGTCCCATGATGCTCTAGGGTGGATTTTCTGTCTGTGACAAGCTCTCACTAATTAATGGTACAGAGGGGGCGGTAAGGCTGGGCTTTCTTTTCGACGTTTGTCATGTTCTCCTACTGTTTTTCTTTTCCGATGTACAGCACCTCACCCACAATCTTGGGGCAAAGAGGAAGGTGAAGAAGAAAAAGAAGATATATATATATATATATATATATATATATATATATATATATATATATATATATATATATATATATATATATATATATATATATATATATATATATATATACGGTATATACATATATATATATATATATATATATATATTTGCTTATGGTATGTATGACATTTCAGTGCCTAATGGTTCGCCTTTCTGTTATGCGTTCATATTCACACTCATCCTCCAGACAACATATCATATACATATACTTATATTCACACCCCTCTTCTAGACAACATCTTACAGACTTCCTTATCCCTTATAATCCATACGTGTAGGGATAAAAAATTGCCCACATCGTATGTCCTGCGTCGTAGAAGGCGACTAAGGGACGGTGGTAGTTAGGTTGGCTGCCTACTACCACTTATCTTTTGCCAGGAATGCTAATGCATGCCTCGGAAAAGGTCGTGATGCGGTAAGCGCCCTTCTATCCTTCAGCGAAAATGTATGAATCGTATCCTGTATATGAAATGTCAGAGGAATAAATGTTGAGAGATGAGGAGAGGTGATGGATGTATTTAGAAGGGCAAATTTGATTTGCTCGCTGTGAGTGAAACAAAGATGAAGAAACGGGTCAATGGTGGTGTGTGGTGTGAAATGTGTTGTGTTGGTGTGGGAAAGGAATGAGGGGGATAGAAGGATTTGCAGTTCACGATGGAGTGAGTTGTGGTGAGAGCTATGGTAGATTTTACATTGACAGTGCTAGAAGTCTAAGGTTAAATTTAAGTTTGAAAAGATCAAAATTTGTGTAGTTTGACATATGATCCATCTGAAGGTAATGTTGAAGAGAGTTTGATTTTCTGGGATAATCTGAATGATGTTTTGGATGGGGGGAATATGAGATTCAGTTCATTTGCCACACATCTGCCCATTCAAGGATTTTTTTTTACAACCACTCACGGGCAGAGCCCTATTCAAGGAGGGGGTGTAGTACTCTCAAAGTTCACCCTCTAGCGCAAATTACGCATATGAGCACAGACGCAGGCTTTAAAGTGAGGGGATTAAATTCAGTAGGAAATACGAAGATGGAAGAGAATTCCACAAAACTAGAGGTGGTGGGAAAGAAGGAAGCACCACAGCAAACTAGCCTGGAGTTACCAATGTCGAAAACACAATACTCGTTGCGAGAATACGGCACCTATTATTATTTCTGAGGCGTCGTAAGGTGGTGGTACATGAGTGATAAGTTCCCTCGAGGCACTTGCTCATGAAGTACCTATAGGATAGAGATAAGGCACCAACATCGCCTTGCAAAGATAAGAGGGTCAAGTGAACTGGAAAGTGCAGAACAGTTTATAAACCTTTTTGCCGGCTCGACCCTGTCCAAAAGCAGGTGAAACCAGAGCCCCCAAATATGAAACAGTACTTCATACATGGGCGGATGAGACCTTTGTATAGCGAAGCAACAAAGAAGGAAATTCTCACAGTCTAAACAGAACTTCCAGTTCTTTGAGGCCGCCCTAGCAACCATTGTGATGTAGAGGTTTCCAAGACATTTTTTGTTCATGTTAAGGCCAAGGATGTTTACATTGTCAACAGGAGAGACGACAGGTCGAAAGAGAAGAGACAGGAAAGTTAGAAGGTATTTTGGAGAAAGGAGATTTGCAAAAGTTGGGGTTTTTAAAGAATTGAATTTCACAAAGTTATTTCTATCCATCAGCGAGAATAAAATCGGAAAGATTAAGACGAGAGGCAATTCCAGAAGTAAAGGTGGGAGGAGTAGAATTGATGAGTTAAAGAATGAAGGGTCGAGTCATCGGAATACGAGTGGATAGAGTTAGAGGTGCAGGTGAGAAGATCATTTATGAAGGTAGAATAAAGTAGGAGATAAGACAGAACCCTGAGAAACCACTATTGACAGAAGAAGAAGAAGTCGCCCATCAACAACAGCCGATGAGCGATTTGAAAGAAAGCTAGATATAGGTAAGCAAAGAGAAGGAGGAAAAGGAGCTTGGAGAACAGTGGCAGCTTGCCATACTCGGTCAAATGCTTTGGATATGTCAAGCGCCACCACCAAGTCTCCCCGTAGTTTCCTAAGAGCGAAAAAACCATAAATCGGTTTGATAGAAATGTATATCGCCAGTAGACTTCGTGCAGCGAGAGCCGTACTGGCGATCGAAGTGAGTTTCCAGATGATTAAGAAGTGAGAGTTGAGAAGGGTTCAAAGATCTTAGATAGAAGATACAAGTGAGAGCTACAGAGACGATAGTTAGAAGGATCAGAAGGGCTTTTTTTGGAATAGGTTAGACATGTGAGAGCTTCCAACACTGAAGGAAAGTGCTGTGTGAGACATAGAGAATATATAGTTGAGCTAGGGCTGAAGAGATTAGCCGTTTCAGTTGGAGAATTAGCAACACAATAGTCAGATCAAATAAGAGGAGGAAAGGCAGAGATTTACAGAAGTTGCTGAGGCAAGTTTGTCCCAGTAGGAGAACCGAGGAGGGTTAGCGCACTCCTTTGATGAAAGCCATCTTTGCTCGTCCGAAGAGTATCCTGCAACGATTTCTAGCTGAATGAAAATAAGCGAGAGTGATAGGAGAACGAGAATTTTCCACACCCATAGGTACTGTCTCTAGCCTGAATGGCCCGAAGAGAATAAACACGATCGAACCATGGATTATGAGAAAAGAAAGATTTAGTTTTGAAGGAATGAATGAGGAAGAAAGACATCTGAAGAAGGAATAAGCCTGCTCATCCCATCGATTACAGCTCCTCCTTATCTTTTAAATCTTTATACACCCATCATTAATCCCTTATTGAGTTAGCCAATTTGCTATCATCTGCAAACTTGAAACCTTACATTTAAGTCCCTGGTCTAATATTTTATACATGTATGAGGAACAACCACTTGACCTAAGAAATCGTTACGGACTACAAACATGTCTCCTCATTTCCATTAATAAATACTTTTCATTTTCATTGATTAACTAATATATTATTATTATTATTATTATTATTATTATTATTATTATTATTATTATTATTATTATTATTATTATTATTATTATTATTATTATTATTATTATTATTATTATTATTATTATTATTATTATTATTATTATTATTGTTATTATTATTATTATTATTATTATTATTTATTATTATTATTATTATTATTATTATTATTATTATTATTATTGTGTGTGTGAGACTTAAGGAATCAAAATTTTGATCGCTAAAATAATTTCGGGAGGTTGAACCCCCTGACCCTCCTGTCTACAGCCTTATATATATATATATATATATATATATATATATATATATATATATATATATATATATATATATATATATATATATATATATATATATATATATATATATATATATATATATGTATATATATATAACTTATATGTATATATATATATATAGAGAGAGAGAGAGAGAGAAGGCTCTCTTTAAAATAGTTTTCAATTAATCGTCATCGTCGTCATCGGTGAAATTTGCTCTAATCGTCATCGTCATCGTCATCGGCAAAATTCATAATCGATCCCATCACTAATATATATATATAATGGGAGGTGACTTCAACACTCACCAGCATACATGGTACAACGCCCAAGAAGCAGACCACAGAGGAATACACATCACATCTAACCTTGAAAAGTTAAACATCCTAAACAATACAAACAGCCACACCAAAATCCCACCTCAAATCAACCAAACTTACACATCACCAGATTTAACACTATGCTTACCTAACTTACATACCAAACTCCAATGGTCAACTCAAACCGACCTACACTCTGACCATCTCCCCATCATCATAAAATATATAAACGTCAATAGAACAAACTCTTGAATCTATCAAAAATCCAAACTCTCAAAACCCATAAACAGCAAAACAACATGCAAACATCCTTGCAACACACTTCGCAAAACAAAGTCATAAACCCACACACCCACAAAACAGGAAAAGAATAAAATCCCTCAAGAAAATAAAATGCAACCATGACCAAACAATAGAAATAACTCCAACTGACTTAGAAAACACTGTAAAGTCCCTTAAAAACTCACCAGCAACAGGCCTAGGCAACATTTCAAACATATATACCTCAAACACCTAGGGAACACTGCCTTAATCCATCTAGCACATATATATACAATAGCTCCATCAAATTAAATTCTATCCCCTCCATCTGGAAAAGAGCAATTATCATAACAAAGTTGAAACCAAGAAAAGACCCCTCAAACACCCGCCCTC
>JABUQX010058425.1:0-5000 GCA_015478945.1 Trachelipus rathkii | reverse complement strand
TGGGGAATCTTGCGTGGTGGCTCTTGACATATCCAAAGTTTTGACCGGGTATGGCACGCGTCACTGCTCTCTAAGCTCCCTTCCTTTGGGTTTCCTCCTTCTCTTTGCTTCCTCATGTCTAGTTTTCTACGATCGCTCCATATCAGCACTCGTTGATGGAGTGTCCTCTTCCTCATTTGCTGTTAATTGTCGTGTTCCTCAAGGTTCTGTTTTATCTCCAACTTTATTCCTACTTACATGAACGATCTCCTCAGCTATACTTCCAACTCTGTTCACTCTTATGCCAATGACTCAACTCCATTCTTCTACTCATTTCAAATCAGCTCCCTCTTTTGCATCTAGAGTTGCCTCGTCTTCAGCTTTCGATTCTGTTTCTTGCTATTTGGATGGTGTTAAAAAGTCCTCTACAAAACAGCCCTTACATAGCTAGTTAAACAGAAGACGAATTCAACTGGTATCTCAGCTTGCACAAATGAAACTGCACTTTTTGTAGTTAGCTAACACTGTAGCTATAATACTTAATAGGGAGATAAATAATTACGTTAAATAAATAGGAGGGAATATACGCACACTATGAAAGTCCAGGATAACCCTCCCAGTGGACAGTGAAACCCTATTGCCACTCTCTTTATGGCTCCTATTCCTACCCACTATGTTCCCCCAATAGGAAACCAATAACTCCCCCTTTATTTTATAATTACTTATTTTAACTTTTGGCCAAATACAGACCATCCATTATCACTGTAAAGAGAAAGGAAAAAGAATTAGTGCAATGGTACATATGGTGCTTTATGTTTTTAACATAGGCGAATGCAGTCAATGCAAACAGTGCTTCTTTAAAAACATCAAACATAGTTAGAGTAGACAACCATAAGCCAAGCGACAGCCAACATTCTGTTAAAAGAACAAAAAATATAATAACATAAATAACTTTCAATCTATATGCTCATCTCTTTTTCCCTTGAACATATTCTTTTATACTAGTAACATCTATTCTCCTTTTTAAAGACATCAGCAACCTGTTTCTTAGTGCTCAACACTTACTACTTCCGTTATCTCTTACATCCTCAAGTGTTCCTGTATCCATATATCTATATAGCAGTTTGCCAGACTGACTGTTTGCAGAATATGTGCATTCTTAAGCTTCTTCCTGTCAGTGTACATCACTACTTTCAATCTTACACCATCAATATTTCTTTCCAACAGTTCACCACATGTATACCTGATTCTGCTCCTCTAAACGCTATCGCCTCCACCTCAATAGTGCCTTGCCACCCTACACTATACTATCTCAACTTCCATGCAATGGGACTATTCCCCTTCCATCTTTCAAATTTTAATGCCAAGCCCACCCTGAGGATCACTTCCTTCTATCCCATAAGAAGCATCTGTAAACATCAATCTCCACATTTTTTTCCTAATTTCCCAACCAGATTCCCATTTTTCTTCTTTCATTCTCACTTACCATACCTATCAATTTCTCATTTCTTCTACTTCCACCTTAAAATACCTGCTCCCTGTACTAATCATAAAAACAAAATCAAACATCATTGCCCATAACCAGTTCATTTGACCCACTAAAGAAATACAAAAAGTCAGGTTCAACTCTCTTCCATGTCCCTATTACCATAATACTCTCTATTATCAGGTACATTTCTTCCATATACTTCTCCTGCTCCAACCACACACCATTCTTTTCATCATGTATCTTTACCCCTATGTACTTGAAACTCTGTTTTTCTTCAGAACCTATTTCCAGTTTTTCTTTCATTCTTCTGATCACCGTATTTAAAAACCTTTCAGATCCACCAAAACAAAAATCATCAACATGTGTACACATGATCCCTATTAACTTACCCTTTCTCTTCCACCAAAACAACACAGGTTCTAACTTGCTTCGAACACCCCCTAACTCTATAATCACTGCGACTACCTTGTCATACCACGCCCTAGCAGCATCCTTTAACCCATACACGGTTTTCTTCAATTCCCAAACATGACTTTTCTCCTTCGCTTCTGTTGGAGGCATGACACATATCCTTCTTTTTATCTTATCCCCTTGTAAATATGCCGTCTTTATGTCAATCGATTGACATATCCAACCTTCATGCTTTATTATACTGAGACATAACCTTAACACTTCACCAGAACACGTAGGTGCTTCTGTCACAAGTTCCTTACCCATTTCTTCAAAACCCCTAGCCACCAATCTTGCTTTACATATTTCCTTTCCTTTCACACCACACAACTCTCCCAATACGTTCATTCTCATTTTATCAATTCTTCTCACACCTAGCATGCCTCATTTTCTCCATCTAAACACATTGAACTTTAGATCTATACTTCTTATTCAGACCATAGTCTCACTACTATACAATATCACAGGAACAACATACCCTCATACAAGACCCTAGCGCACTCCAGACTTGGTCCTTTTACATTCACCAATGATTTAATTGCTGCAGCCACCTTCTTATATTCACAACTTTCCTACTACACTCTGAATCATCCGTTCCCTTCTCATCAACATATACCTAAATATTTAAACTCAGACATGACCAGCTGCTCACCATCTAACATAACTTCACACTGAGGACTGTCCTCACTCACAATACATAACCTTACTCTTATCTACGTTTACTTTCAAACCCTGCCACACACATTGCCAAATCTCTCTACCAATCCTCTCAAACTCTCTTCAGATTCTACAAAGAACAAATCATCCACATTATAATAGGTAGGGCACCCCCCACTCATCTCCATTCTCCAACATTCTAACACCATGCCACCCCACCTCTTATTCTTTCACTTAACCCCATCCATATACAAATTGAATGACTAAGGAGATATACACATCCTATCTCCACTCTGCTGTGTCACTAAACCAATCACCTTTGGCTTCCATTTATTCTTATACACGCCTCACTATCCTCATACATACTTTGATTCCATTCAGAAGCCTACCATAACACCATATATTACTAATAATAACATCACTAACATCAACCTTAACCTTAACCTTATATATATATATATATATATATATATATATATATCTCTATACATATATATATATATATATATATATATATATATATATATATCAGCATCATCATCACTGTATTTGTCCCTACCAAGTCATTTTCCTTTCCCTAGATGCCTCAAATACTGATGGTCTTAAATTTTATTTACCAATTTACTTTTGCAATTATTCTTATTTCATCTATTTACCTTTTCAATGGTCATTTCATGGATTTCAGATTTATCCTTTCATTCCTTTTCTGTCTTCGTTACTCTAAGCATACATCTTCATATTTCATTGTTTCCTTGTTTTATATATCAATTTGGAATAAGTGTTCAAATCTTACAGTCAATGCCAATTCATATGTTCCCACTGCTAAAAACGTTTCTTTAAACAAAATGGAAATTTTTTCACAGACTGATGTGCGATCTACCCATAATAGTGCAAACCATTTTAATGCTGGTTTTACTTGCCTCTTTACCACTAAAAGATGTAAGTTGTCCAAGGCAAGTGTATTAACCAACTTGTTTTAGAATGGAATTGTTAACTTCTTGTTTGTTTTGGGCTATATGCTTTATGAACGTTACTTTCTATTTGCCTAATTTCGTACTTAATTGTACTGTTCTGCGGGCTTTGTCTTGCTCCACTACCATTCTTTATAATAACTCCTCAGTATCTGATTTGAACATTATATAAATCATCAGCAAATTTTGCCCTTATTTTTCTAATTCAGTGTTCAAAATATTTTCACTAGTACTGCTGTAAATTATTTTAGTGAATCTGTATAACCCTTTCTAACTTTTTGTTCGTTTTCATTACTCTCTACAAAAAAAATTAAGCATGATACGGTATAGCATTTTTGATTTAGCTCTATGCTAGTATCGTCTTTTTTCTCTTGGTTTTGTGATTTTATTATGGTAGTTAAAATCTGAAACATATTATAAATGAAAGGCAATTCTTTTGAAAGCAGTGTTTCTTTTTCAAGTTGACATAAATTAGAATAAGATATAAAAAATATCAAAATCTTAGAAAGAAAAGATAGAAAGGCAATGGAGTCACATAAAACTCACAGATAAATATACTCTTATTTTTAATAGGTTTTACTCTTTTATTTATTTATATATTTCTTTATTTATTATATTTCAGGGAGAAAAAATCTTTTATCTTATTAAACCGACAGCTGCAAATTTAGCTCTATATCAACAGTGGATGAAAGCTAATAATCAATCTGAAATGTTTTTTGGAGATCAGGTAAATAATTCATTTTATTATCCTACTTTTATATATATATATATATATATATATATATATATATATATATATATATATATATATATATATATATATATATATATATATATATATATATATATATATATATATATATATATATATATATATATATATATATATATATAAATAAAGGGACTAAAGTCTTGAGTGTGCTAGGGTCTTACATGAGGGGTTTGTTGTTACCTTGCGTTAGTAGTATGTGGTGAGAATATCGTCCGGATTAGAGTATAAATCTCTAAAGTACAAGTATGTTCAGATGGACAATCTTAAGAACTGTTAGTGTGAGAAAATTGATAAAAAATGAAGAGTGAACATATTGGAGGATTGTGTGGGTGTGAAGAAAGGGGTAAATGAGAGATTAATGAAAATACGTTGAGATGGTTTTGTTGGGTCATGTGGAAAGGATGGATTATAGTCTGATTAGTTAAGCGGATGTATAGTGGTGAGTGTGCTGGGAATCATTGACTTGGAGACCGAAGAAAAAAAGTGGATTGAGTCGGTAAAGAATGCCTGGAGGAGAAAAATGTTAGTTTGGCAAAGAAAGGTGCATAATGGGAGTGAATGACGGGGTTTGTTAGGAGTATGGTTTGTGACCCACCTGGACAGGGATGAGCCTATATTGACGAAGTGCCATAGTAAGGGTCGCCCGGTCCCGTGAAGCTCTAGGGTGGATTTTCTGACTACT
>JABUQX010058424.1:47500-55000 GCA_015478945.1 Trachelipus rathkii | reverse complement strand
ATTATAACAATTAGCAAGTTTTATAACTATGTTATATTATATATATATATATACTAAGTAAAATATATATATATATATATTATATAATATATTTATTATATATTATATATATATATATATATATATATATTGAATATAGTATTGATATATATATAATATATTATATATATATATTTAGTATACTATATATAATAGACTATATATATTTATATATATATATATATATAATATATATATATATTATATAATATAATATATATAAATATATATAATATATATATAATATTATATATAAATAATATATGTATATATATATATATTTATATATATATATAATATTATATATATTATACTATAGTTATATATATATCTATATATAGATTATATATATATATATATTATATAACCTAATTGTAATTACTAATCAGTCATTGTTGTGATAGCCGGATACCGGATAGCCGGATACCGGAGTAATCCGGATGGCAGTTCAAGCCGGAACCGGATATCGCCGGATATTCGTCGGATATTCTGGCAGTCTGTAAATATATACACCGGTATAAATATTATATTAAGATAATATATATATTTATATATTATTATTATAATATATAGATATATATATCTATATAATATATATGCTTATGCAATACTGTTCTTTTTATCTACAAAGCTTACGAGTGACAATATTTTGGTCAGAATTAATTTCAGATATTGTAAATATATATAAATAATATATATATATATATATTATATATATATATATATCATATATGTATATATATACATGATACCACCACTCACAGGCAGGACCCTTTTCAAGGAAGGAGAGGAGGCAGAAAATAACATAAATAAATAAAAAATTATGAAAAGAAAAACAAAAAAAAATTAAAGGAAATAAAACCAACCTGTCCCTTGCCTAACGCAAATTCCCTCAGGTGGGGCGGCAGAACGCGCGGGACTTAGATAGAGGAAGATTGAATATTGCAGGCGAAAATGAGAAGAGGCAAGGAGTTCCGCAAACGATGGGGCTGGAAAGATAGGAGGTACTACACGAAGCATCCTTGAGTCATCCAATTTCACACATTTCATGAAAGAACAGGCACCTCAAGCAAACGAAGGCCGACGCAGTGGTGGAGGAATGAAATAGGTTAATTCCCTCGACCACCTGCCGTTGTAATACCTATAGCTTAGCTTTATAACGCGAAAGCTTAATTATATTAACTGGAACCTCAATTTAGTTGAAGTTTGGGACAGTTTAATAAGCCTCTTAGCCTTAACTTCGAACTCTATTCCAAAGGAGGGTGAACCGGGATTCACCACAAATGTTGCGAACAGTATCCATACAGAGGGGCAAATAAGACCTTTATATTACTGGAGTATCTGAGCAGAAGAAAAAAATTTACGCAATCTGAACAGAATTCCCAGCTTTTTTGAGGCCATTTTGGCAACCGATGTGATGTGAGGTCTCCAAGACATTCACTATTTTATGTTGTTAGATCCGAGAGGTTTACTGATTGTTACGGGTAGACGATATAGGCCGGTCAAAGGGGATTGGAAATTGGAGGGTTTTAGAAGAGGAGAATGAAGAAGTTGGTTTGTCAAGAGTTGAACTTCACAAGATTACGGTAACCCCACTGAGAAATCCCAGACCAAATCGGCAAGAATTGGATCAGAAAGCTGTAGACGAGAGGCAACTACTGATACAAAACGAGAGGAGCAAGAAAATTGAAAATGAGCTGGAAGAATAGGAGAGTTGAGGTCATCGGCATAACGGAGTGAACAGAATTAGAAGTCCAGCTAAGAAGATCATTGAATGAAAAGTAGGAATAAAGTTGGAGATAAAAACAGAACCCTGAGGAACACAACAATTAAATAAGAAAGGAGAAAAGAGGTTGCTCCCATCGACAAGGGCTGAAAATGGAACGATCTTGAAGAAAACTAGATAAAGAGAAGCAAGCGAAGGAGAAATCCAAAGGAGGTAGCTTAGAGAGTAGCGACTCATACCAACCATATATATAATATATATTATATATTATATAGTTATTATATAATATATATATATATATATATATATATATTATATATATATAATATTATATATAGCTATATATATAATAATTATAGTATATATATATATGATATAGTATCATTATATATATATATAATATAGCTATATATATATATATATATATAGTGATAATATATAATATACTATATATTATATATATATACTTATATATATAATATTTATATAGTATATATTAAATATAATATATATATAGTTAAGATAAATATATATATGTATATATATATATATAATATATATATACTATATATATATATATATAATATAATATATATTACATATATATATATATATATACTTATATATAATATTAAGAGGTGTAGCGGATAGTGATTTTTTACAATCTCGCAGATGCGGATAGTTAAAATCACTATCCGCGGGAGATTGCGGATGCGGATAGCGGATAGTTAAGTTTTTAGTTTTAGCCACAGGTACTGGCATATATATAATATTATATATATATTATATATATATATATATAAATATATTATATATATAAATATATATTATATAATATTATATATATATATATATATAATAATATATTATATAATTTATTTACATAATATTAAATATAGTATAATTAAGTTTTTAGAGTCTGAGCCGCAGGTAAAATATAATATAATATAGTATATAATAATATTATATATAGGTTATATAATATATAGATATATATATATATTTTATATATATATATATATAGTATAAATATATATAATATATATATAAACTTATATAGGTTATATATATATATATATATATGTGACCCGTGGGGCCAGTGTTATCAGAGTGCAGGGACAGATTGGTTCCAACTCTTTTGCCCCCACGAAAACCTCTTCCAAAGCCTCACGATTTGCGTAGAAGGTTGTATATTAATGCTTGAAATTAATAATTCTCAGAATGTTTATAGTTCCAAAACAAAAGCTTCTGATAGCCCTTTTCAGGGGAGAGTTGCTCATTTTTCGTCGTAGAATGAGCTCTGCACCCACTAGAAAGACGCTCACTAGCTACACTTCTTGAAGGGCATGCTAAGAACCCTGACGAGCTTTTTGCAAGATGTGGAAAACTGGTTGTACAATTATCATTCACAAAGACCAGTTATCTATTAATCTGATTCTAAGCTTTTATTCTCTTTAATATTCTTCGATTAATGATAGTGTCTTTTACACCTCTGGACAAGACTCTTCATCGCTGCTAGAAGCCAAGAAGAACGTTCATGGATTCAAGCAATGATCGGCTAACAGATGTTAATTTGCGTGGCTGTTTGGTATGATCTTTTTGCTTGTTATTGGCTGGGTCAGATGTCGGCCTTTAGCGCATTCATCACATTAGACATCCTAAATTAATATATAAACCTCGGTAAAACACGTGGATTGCAAAAAGAATCTATGTTTTGTATCTAGGATTTAGAAAGTTGCTATTGTTAAATGCGTCATCGTTTTGCAGAGTTTGATATCTATATATCTGTCTTCAGCATGAGGTGGCTTGTCATCTTGAAAGTCCCCTTGCTGTTAATAATATATATATATATATAGCTATATATATATATATATATATATATATATATATATATAATAATATATATATATAATATATATATATATAAGAGTATCTTTATAAATACCTTATAAGGTAAAGAGAAATATCTGCAGTAATTCTTCCTTCCGTAAAATCCCCTAAAGCAAATTTAAATTTATGCGGATGAGTTGGCGCATGCCGGATTAGTGAAAATGATGCGGATACCCGCATATGCGGATGCGGATGCGGTTATCCGCTACATCTCTTAAATATTAGTAGATATATTATATATAATAATATATATATATATAATATATATAATATAATATATATATATATATATATATATATATATTAAGTATATATATATAAATATTATATATATATATATATATATATTATATATATATATATATATATATATAGATAATATACGAGCTAATATATAGTATATATATATATATATATATATATATATATATATATATATCTATATATATATAATAATATATATATATATATATTTATATATAGTATATATATGTTAATTATATAATAATATTTGATACATATATATATATATATATATATATATATATATATATCAGAGGTGGGCGTTCCGCAATTCCGCAATTGCGAAATACCAAAATAAATTGCGGAATTGCGATTGCGATAATTTGAAAATGTTGCGGAATTGCAGTTAGCGTAATGCCTATATCATTCCGCAATTTAATTCCGCTATTCCGCAATTAGAGGACTACCAAAAAAAATTGTGGAATTTCAGTGGAATGCCAAAATTTATAGTCAACAAATTTTTACACGTTGGCCATCTTTGTACGTCTGGCAGCAACACGGAAAAATCGGTATTTTTGCAAAGGATCATGTTTAAACAGGTTTCTTTTATTTCTGATTGTAACATTTATCAAGTATAAACAAATGATATTGTGTTACTATTAATCGACCGATTCTCAATATCGATAATATTTAGTTCTCGATTGTCTTATGAAGTTATGATCGATATTAACCATTTTTATTCATAGCACCACTTTTTCTTAATAGCAGACGTATATTTATTTCCAACATCGCATTTTATCAAGTTTTGTGCCCTGACATTTGCTCTGATTTTTATATTTTATCACTGAAGGCGGGTAACATTTAGAGAAATATACTTCCAGTGTTTTGATTGATAAATTTCGTAAATGGTGTATAGTTATTATAGTTTGGTAAATAATACGATGCTTAAACACGGTTAAAATATGCAGTAGGTTAATTATTATTAAGTTAATTACAATACTATAAACGTGAAGAATAAATTGATCATGGGAAAAATTTCCATTCACATGTGTCTTGGTAGCTTAATTCCATTATAAATATCATATTTTTTACAATTAGATAAATTAGATAAATTAACATTAGATAAATACCTTAGGTTCGAGAGAACTTAATGCGAAAGTATATGTAAATAAAAAATACTCAATAGAGCTTCGGAACCACAAAGATTTGGGGGTGGGGCTAGAGCAAATTTTTTTGGGGGGGGGAGCAGGAGCCGGGCCCTTTTTTTGAAGGTAGAGCCGGAAGTAAAATTTTTTCGGGGGTGAAACCTGGAACGGATGCAGACAAAAAAATGGGCGGCTCCAGGCAATCACAAATGAGCTTTACCTTCCAACAAAGAAAATTCCAAAGTAGGAGATGTTGACTTCAGGAAAGTTTTTAAGGCAGAATTAAAGCATCGAATTATGCTTGAAAATAAGAGAGATTTTAGCAAATGATTAAATATTCAAAAAATCACAATTTTTGTATCTTTGTGTCTTTATACAATTCTAACAGTTAATTTATAAATTAATATAATTTATGAAACGTAGTCAACCACCAAATTTCAGACAAAGTAATTGTACAGTAAAACATAAAAGGAGCAATAAAAGAATTGCAAATAGCGGTGCCCACATCGTAAGGCCTAAACAAGATATTATATATAGTATATATATTTATATAGTTATATATATAATATAGTAATATATATAATATATAATATTATAATATACTATAATATTATTATATATATATATATATATATATATATATATATATTATATATATAGTATATATATATATATTATATATATATTAGAGTATATATATATTAATATATATAGTATTATAGTTATATATATATATATATATAATAATTATATATATATATATATAATATATATATGTAGTTATATTATATATATATAATATTATTATATATATATATATATATATATATATGTAGCCAAACTAAAGAAGTTACCCGCATGGTAATATCTCGAAACTAAGATAGGAACAAGAAAACTGATAATATTAATATGGAATCAGCGTATGAAATTTGTATGGAAAATGAAAAAAAAAAATTTTTATTTTTTTTAAATTTTTTTTTATATCTTCAAAACTACGATAGCTAGAAGAAAACTAAAACATATATGGGGACAGCGTCTAAATTTTTAGGGCGCTCGAGCCGACGGTGGACAGAGGGGGGACGTTTTCCATACCCCGTAGGGGAGGAGCGGAGGAACCCCGCGACACCCAAATACCAAAGAGCGGGGGTTGAATTTTGTGCAGATATTTGATGTGGTCTAGTTAAGTTTAAGCTTGTATTTGTAATTTTGCAGGTTTTGGTGGTGGCCGCATTTCAGTTTGGGCAAAGATGATTGGGCCGAAAGAGCGCAAGGTGGAATTCAGATTGCAATTTTGTTTATTTCATTTTAGTATATATGTTGGTCTGTCGGTTTACTTAAATAATTTAAGTTATGTTGTGTGTGCTGCATGTTATTTTGATAAGAGGTGTTGCCCTGTGTCGTCCGAATGTTGTTTATTATTTGTTTGTATAAGTTGAAAATGAAGTTGAAGGGTCATCATTTTGATACGATGGAAAACATAAAACATAAAAACATAACAATATATATATATATATAATATATATATATATATATAATATATATATATATCATATATATATATATATATATATATATAGATATATATGATATAATATATATATATAATAGCTATATATTATACAGGTGAGGCCACCCGTAATGAGAAGTTAACGTTCGTTAAATTTTTAATGCGTTAACAAAAAAATGGATTCACGTTCACATTAAAGCGTTTTATCGGTAAAGAATGTAGCGGAAGTTAACGTTAATCGTTAACGTTAACCGACTTCAAAATATGTAGGAATAAGTAATAATTATTGGAATTTCTTTATTATAATAATATCTGCTAAAATATTAATAGATGGAATTGAAGCTATCAGACAAATTTAATTAGGCTTTACCTATACAGAGCTTTGCCGCTATCATCCGGAAAATACTTCCAAAGCGGTAGAAACCATATTAATTAATACTCCAATACGGTGTCCGTAAAGAAGTTTCCCAGTTTCCATGCTTATTATAACAGCGTAATATACAATAGCCAGTATCATAGTCATACATCAAAGTGAAGAGTAAGTTGCATAGTTTCGAAAATGCACTTGCGCCGCCAGAACGAATTCCTGATAGGTCGACATACGCGCATGCGCGCATAATGTAGTCTTCTTTAGTGCGTGGCGCCACATACTGACAATGGGCGAGGTCCTGGAGCGTAAAGCTTTCTGTAGACGGTGTTATAAAGATTTGCTTAGGTGTGATCATTAATTACGATTTAACGTGCGTATCGTTTACGTTTCCAATGTGATCCTCCATATGGCAAAAACATTCGCCGATGGTATAGGCAATTTGCAACTAATGGATGTCTTTGTAAAGGCAAAAGTACAGGACGGCCCAAAGTGGCTGTACAGGATGTGGACCGTATCAGGGCCTCGTTTCTTCATAGTCCTAAGAATCCGTATCGGGGAGGCAAAAGCACGAACTGAAGTG
>JABUQX010058424.1:40000-42500 GCA_015478945.1 Trachelipus rathkii | reverse complement strand
TCTGACGTCACTATTCTGTTTCCAAAAAAAAGAGAGGAAATTTTGGTTTACTTTTAAAGTGTTTTCTTTTAACATTTATTATTTATCTTAAAGATATGATGTAAAATATGATAAAATATAGACTTTTGTAAAATATTGTAAGAAAACCATCATTAAAATTGTTTTGTTAACAAAAATTTGTAATCTGAGAACAGAAAATTTAGGTTTTATAAAAAATCACATGCATGCAAGAAACTTTATAACAAAGTTGAAATATTATAATAAAATTTAAAAGCATGTGTACGAAGTTTGTAGATATAATAGAAATGTTTTTCATTGAAATTATTATACCCTGTTCAATTCGAGTTTCATTTCACCTTTGAGACAGAGATAAAGAGATTTCAAGATAACTACAACAGTGACCACTGACCAGTGAAACAGCGGAAGAAGAAGGGAAATACGAACCTCTACAACTACAACTACAAGAAAAGGCACTCCAGCTCCGACTCACCTCTCGGGCTTACAAAGAAGCCGAAGCCTACCTAGAGGCTCACCAGCTTCGGCTCACCCCTTTGGATTACAAAGAATCCGGTCCTTCCAAGAGGCTTCCCGCTCTGGCTTACAAAGAAACCGAGTTCTTTCACCTGCGTAGAAGAGCCCGAGCTTTACCGCCTGAAAAGAGGCCGAGCTCTGCCGCCTGCATAGACGAGGCCGAGATTTTCCGCCTGCAAAGAGGCCGAGCTCTACCACCTGCATAGATGAGGCCGAGCTTTTCCGCCTGCAAAGAGGCCGAACTCTTCCGCCTGCATAGACGAGGCCGAGCTTTTCCGCCTGCAAAGAGACCGAGCTCTTCCACTTGCAAACCCAGGGACTACAGAATTGGTGACAACAACGACAGCACGTGAAGTGGTGGAGTAAAGAAATAACTCTCCCACCACTCTTGTATTTATATATATATATATATATATATATATATATATATATATATATATATATATATATATATATATATATATATATATATATATATATATATATATATATATTATTTTTATATATATATATAATATAATATAATATTACTCCATTATAACTATTTGCAACTTATGTTCGAACTTATGCTAACATTTGCGCAAGCAAAATTTTAGCATAAGTCGAAATGAAATAATATATAAACCCCTCCTTGTCGAGATACTCTCTCACTAACTAAACTCACTAATTCAGACTTACCACTTCTCTCCGAAACTCAATCGCAGAAAATAAGTCTCAAGAAACAGCCGAATAAGCAATCAAAAAGCAGAATCTTCGAGATGCAAAACTAAGAACGTAAGCCCGCCCAGAAAAGGGGAGGTAAAGCATCAACTAAGTACAAGAGACTCATCAAAAACTTGAGAGAGTATCTCAGCAACGGGCAACTTTTATTACCTTTATGTTGCATAAATACATCATTTGAAAAACTGGATTTATAAATATCCATCATTATAAGATATAGGGCCTTGCTCACAAAAGAAGCCACCAATTGGTGGTGAACCCAGAGAAAAACACCCAAAACTTCAATCAGCGCCTTCTGAAGAAAAGGAAAAATAATGAAGAAAAAGAAAAACAACAAAAATAAAAATCAGATCACTCCAAAAAAAAAAAAATGACTCAAGCGAACCTCAGGCGAACATTATCGATACAGACTTAATTTTGGATTATGGTCGGAAACTGATTTTGGATTCCACTACGAACCTTCAGGCTCATTTTCGAATTCTCAATGACTGCCATCTCCCATTTTTAATACGTTTCCTTCTTATCAAGAAATTTAAAACTAAAATAAGAAACTAGATTTCAGGCAATTTTGCCTCTACAAATGTCCCGCAATGTATCTTTCATACCCGAAGCTTTGAAAAATATTTACGTACACGTTGATCGAATCAAGAAAACACTAGAAACGCCTTATAATGGACCTTTTCTTGGATTCACCGACTCGATCAATGTTGCCTATTAAATATTTATAAAAAATTATCGCTACAATAAAGGACTAGATTTTAGGCAATCTTCGCCTCTACATATGTCAAGAAGCTTTAAAAACATGCACACATGTGTTGATCGAATCTTTAAAACATCAGAAGCTCCTTATGCACTAACTGGACCTTTCCTTGTAATTCAGCTATTCAATCGACATTTAGTGCACAGAAGAAGAATTTACGTCGAATCCAAGGACGTTGAGCTATATCTCAGCAAACCATACGTGGCGTATATTTAAATTTAAATATTCATTTAAAACATATGTAATTTTTATACATTCAACGTTGTTTGTAATCTGTATTATGTCTTTGGACTTAATTAGATTGCCTTGCATTTGAAAGTACTTTTACTTTATGTATTTTATTTATTATTATTTTTACCTTATTGAAATGTTTTGTATGTTTGCACGCATTTTTTGAATGCACTCAAATATGCATACATTTGAATAATGATTAGCATTTATATCTTGTGTAACTATTATTACATACTTTCTCACTCCGTGTTTAGCATG
>JABUQX010058424.1:7500-35000 GCA_015478945.1 Trachelipus rathkii | reverse complement strand
GATATGTTAATGTAGTGATGGTGTGTGTCTGTGTGTAGGTAGAAAACTTGTGTAATTAATTTAATATATCGTTTTCTCTATTGCATTGTTTTTTTTTACAGTTATCACACACACACACACACACACACACACACACACACACACACATATATATATATATATATATATTTTATATATATATATATAATATATATATATATATATATTCTATATATATATCATATATATATATTCTATAATATATATATATATAATATATATATATATATTTATATATATATATATATATAATTATTATATATATTATATATATAATATATAGTATATATTATATATATATATATATATATATTATATATATATTCACAGATTTAGAAGGTGAGCACAGATGCAAGCCTTAAAGTGAGAGAGATTAAATTTGGCAGTCAACACAGAAGATGGAAGAAAATTCCACAACCAGAAATGGTTGGAAAGAAGGAAGCATCAGCTAGCAAGTCTGGATTTGCCAGATTTAATTTCCACACAAAATTCATGCTCAGACACTGCACTCCCTTGTGCAACGAGGGTGTAGTAAAGGTAATGGTATTTTGTGATCAGTTTCCTCGATCCCATTTTCGCTGTATAACTTATAAAAAAAAGAGACAACGCAGCAGCGTCATGTTCCAAGGACGAGAGGTCAAGTGAATTGGAAAGTAAGGAACAGTTGCCGAGCCATTTGTCCATAAGTCCGTTGAAAAGTGAGCCCCACATCCCTACCCAGATATGAAAAAGTATTCCAATCAAGGGAAGACGAGACCCCTTGAACAATTGGGATAATTCAGAAGATCACCTTTGAAATGAGGTGAAGAACGAATTTTAGGTGATCAGCACATGAATGGAAATGGTTAGATGAGCAGCTGACAGGATATTTAACAAAAAATAGGAACAGAGTAGGAGATAGGACAAAACGCTGAGGAACATTGCTAGTGGCAGGGAAGTCGTTCAGAGATGAGATGACGGATAGCAGAAAGCCAAAGAGATTAGCCTTTTTAGCTGGAGAATTAGCAACAGAAACATTAGAACGAATAAGAGGAGTAAAGGTAGGTTTGCAGTTGGTTGAGATATTCCTGCAAAAGATCAGAAAGATTTGTTAGTAGGAGAACCAAGGACGTCACGGCACTTTTGTTTAGTGAATATCCGTTGTGATCGTTAAATAATATCCTTGCAACGATTTGAAGCTGAAAGAAAATTACAAAGATTGATAAGAGAACGAGAATATTTCCCCTACCAACACATACTAGTCTGAATGGTGCGAGAGCAAGCACTGTGGAACTATGGACTTTAGTAGAGAATGATTTAGAGGAAGAAGAAAATGAACTTGTTCATCCAATCAGCTATTACATTCAAACACCTTATCAACTGAGTCCAAGAGTCCAAGCATTCATTCCAGGGATAATTAGTGTAGAAGTGACCCAAAACTCTCAAATAAGTCCTATTAAAGTGTCAGAAGATACGAATAGAGTAGAACAGAGCAGTTGGAGAGAAAGCAGGTAGAGTACCTTACCATGATAAAAATAAAGATTAATTAACAAATGATTAATAAATATACTTTTACAAATATTTTTAGTAACTTAATACTATAACGTACGACGCCGCCATACTTTGACGTCTATTTCTCGCTCATATAAGCCATTCGCGATTCTAGAGTAATTGACGCTTGCTTACCTTACTCTTATTTATATTAGATCACTAGTATATTACTTTTAAAAAATTTGTTAAACATAGTAATCGTCGCAATCGCTGGCAGCTCTCACCTACTCAATCATCTACAATTCTATCTATCTCTTCCAGTATTAACCGCTATATATATAGTATAATATATATCACTATTATTCACTCTATCATATCATTCATCATATAATCTCTCAGTTATCTATATATTATCATCTCTTCTCTCACTCTACTTATTATATCTCTCTCATATTCACTGACTCTATATCACTATTCATATCTATATCTACTATCTCTACTCCTCTCATCTATTACTATATCTATCTATTAATAATCTATCCATCTATACTATAAATTAATCAATATCTATCACTATAAACTTATTCTATCTTTCTCTGTTGATAAGTACATGATCTAACTAGCTTACTGTTTCTGTTTCTCTACGTCATCTATGACTGTCTTTACATATCTTACCTCATTCTGCCTATGTCATATGATCCTGATGTTGGTTAATCCTTGTCACTCTCTCTTCCTCTCCCCTCTATCCGAAGGTTATATCTAAGATGTATGCTTTCATGCTATCATTGTATTTCCTTATCTCTTAACAATCCTTTCCGTTTTAATCGTATAACTTTCTTGCTAATTCCAATCTAGTAATCTGTGGCACTTCGCCCTGTCTCCTCTCATGTGTTTTACCCATTATTAATCAATGGTGTTTGTAAACTAAGTATTTCCGTAACCCTCTTCTACTATGATATTTAGCAATCTGGTTTCAAAAGTGACCATTACGATATTGGACTTCTAAGCATCTGGTTCAGCAGATGCGTCAATTAGTCTAGTCTACTAAATTACTACGGTTGCTGCTATTTGTCTACTTCATTGCTCTACTGACCTACTCAGAATTGATCCAAGCTTAAGTCTGCGATATTCTAATAACATAACATCGGGCCGTACGAAATTAAAATTGTATCATGGCTAAAGTTCCTTATCTTGCGGATCACCGTCTATCGCGTAACCACCTATCAAAAAGTCGATCATATTCCATGATATTGGTCGTATTCAAGCGCAAGTCTTTATTATATTAACGAAGCGATTTCTATCGGGAATATCTTACGCCAGTGATGAAAACGAAAAGACCAGAAATTCATCAGAAGTCCTACACAACAATTGGGTCATGCCGTTCGGATGTAAAAGCTAGTCAGAATTAATATACTTATAATTCACTCCATTCGGAGTTGCAAACAAATCTTACAAATTGTGAATCTTCAAATCAAGTTTGGGAAAAATTAAAAGGCATTTATCAATCAAAGAATCCTGCGCGTAAGGCGTAATCATTCGGCTTAAACAATTAACTCTGAAAGTCAAGCTAAAAGCCGATGAAGATTCTAAACAGGTTACTTTGGATAGTTCTTTTCGACGGCCGTGAGTAAATTTAGCGTCACGTTGAAAATTGAATATTTCATGGAGATCCTGTTGAATATCACTATTATTATATGTGTTGCCTGATGATACAGTAACTTCTCAGATGCGCAAATGGAACAGTCGAGACCGAAAAAGACATGGCTGTCGAAATCTTACGAGTGAAAATTATGGAAGAGTAGAGAGTAAGATTAAACATCAAGATTCTACTACTACTAAGATGGATGTGCTATGACAACCACGAAGACAAATTTTAAGAAGAATAGTCACGAAAAGCGAGCTATGTGGAAATCATGTCAGATGTTACAAATGTAACTTATTATTGGGCATGTAGCATCGAACACTGTAGAACTAAATTTGCTGCAAGAAACGAAACCTGAAAGAATAACTAAGCAATCACGTGGTTTTTATCTGGCGATGCACCGATGAAAATGTCTCCGTTGAAAATGTCGTGTTAGATAGCGGACAACTGCGTCATCATGTGTTCAACAGATAAGTACGATTTTTACACGAATTAAGTACTACTATACAGATAAGTAATAAATTACGTTAGTCAGATCTTCCTCCTGAATACTTTTTATAAATGGTAACAAAGGCAGTGTTATATAAAAAAGTCGACTATGGAACGAGAAGTTAAAACAACGCTGATAACTAAAATGAAGCTTCTTTACGATTCAATATTACATACTAAATTTACTATCTGATCCAAAAATGCCCGATAAAAGGAATGCAAATGTTGATATTTTCCAACAAGGAATAATGTGCAAAATATACTTGGCGTAAAGACTGGAAAACTTCTATTGATAGCTATATATTAGAAAAAATAACCTATATACTTGCAACGAAAAAGCTTCAGTAGCGTCTGAAATTACATATCTTCTGATCTATGTCGGAAGATTTGGTCATCGCAGACTTTGGGTCCCATTTAAATATTAAAGGATTTTAAAAAGTTTAAGCAATAACATTTGGTGCACGGAATTAACTTTAAACAACTTCTGATATGCCTACACTGTGAAAACCATGCATAAAATACAATATGACTCAATTGGTCCTTTTAAAAAGTCTCATCCGGGAAAAGTTACAAAAACCTTTGGAAATTGTTCCATACTTCTCGCGCATATTACTGTGTGATACCGTTTCGAAGCCCATCACTTGGAAATCAAATATTTTACCAATTCCATTGACAATAAAAGTAGATATAACTGTTGTAAAATTCCTAAAGAATAAAAATGGGGCATTGAAAAAAATTTAAAGAATATATATATTTGTAGAAAAAGTCAGTCAGGTGAAAAAATTAAATATGTTCAAACTGCGAATTAATGCTTCAGAAATTTCCTTTCTCAGTGATTTTTCAACAAATTTCCTAAGTGGAGAATGGCTATCTCTGGATAGCATAACATTAAAGTTGATTTCCATACACGGCTCAACAAAATGGTAATTTCTGAGCGCCCAAAACGAGAAACGTAACGTTGAAGATAGCAAGATGTCTCACTCGGTGAATCGACCCTGCTACATAGATTCTGGAGGGTGGTATATTTTCAAGCAGCAAATTACTTACAGCTTACGCAATAGATGCCCCTCCAGTGCTTTTAAATGGTAAGTGTTACCTGTTAAATACCCTATGGACATGGAAGCATGCAGAGATATCTCACCTACGATCATCTTCTTGGTGACAAATAGTTTATTTCCTATAATGAATAAAACACCAGGAGAGTATAATTATCAAGCTAACAAAGATCCAGGCCAGGATTTTGCTTGGCGTATTCAGAAAGAGAGGTAAGGCATATAGAATCATTCGGTCTGAAAGAAGAAAAAAAACTCTTATTAGCGCGGGACGTAATTCGATCTTTCCAACGAGGAATAACTTGTTACATCAGTAACATTTATTTCCTGAACTCTGAGGAGGGTGAATGAAATAAATGGAAATAGTCCCCTCTAATGACTCTTTCAATAATGACTTCCTGCAAGTGCAATGCATCATGAAAGAGCTACAGACCAGCATCGATTCAAAGGATTCGATTGCTCACATTTGTTTCCCGGGAACGAGGGACGCCGCGAAGACTATTAACTAGCTCGACTGGTGAATTTCGTGGACGTCCAAAGAAAATTTATAACCTCTTCAAAAGATGGCTGATCAATAGTAAGAAAAAGACGAGGATCATTTCTCCTGTTTACACACACCTGCGTTGCAAAGGACTAAATTGAAGAGTTTGCGAATGTGCAATCATCGTCATAATATGCCCGAGAGGGGGTGTTTCTGAATGAGTACGATCACAAATGACTGGATTAACACATCTTTGTTATGCAGAAGAGCTTGGATACCTCTCGAAGGTTAATACTAAGATGTAATGGTTCCATATCATGTATTCTATCTTACTCCTTACTTTAAAAAATATATCTTTATCTCTGCTATTTTCTCTCCTAATCCTAGTAATGGACTTGTGTTATATTCTGTTGGCGGTTGTCCATGTTGAATGATGTTTGTATCTAGAGTGTTCGTAACTCCGTCTATGTTATATAGTGATAGAGTATGCAAAGTAGAATTACGATACTCATTTGGATCTTCGCGTGCCCACGTCTACTCTACCTAGTAGGTATTTATATGCTAGTTAGATATATTTATAATTTCATTATATATATCAAATTAAACACAAAATTTGATGGTTAAGAAATTATCTCATCATATTAATTTTATCGAAGATGAAAAAAATATATACTGAATTACTGATATAGATTTCTGAATATCTTTTAATATAATATTATTATATCATACCATTATACTATATATATTATTTCCAAATCACGTGACTGTCATCAAAACGCTTCGCTTCTGTAGCCTCGCCCGTCCCATTTTACTGTAATTCTTTTTCAAGAAATTTTCTTAACAACATTATCGTAAATCCGCAGGCTAACGGTGGTTTACAATTTCTATTTCTCGAACTGTAAGATTCGAATTTCACCTCCTTCAATTGAGTCTACTCCTGGCACGTCTGTAGTTATGCGAGAATCGCAAAGAACTAGGCCTGCTCTGCAATCAACCCCTCGTTTAAGCATCGTCATCTCTATCCAGTAACTCAGCCGGTCCCTCTCGCAACGTTGGATTCTCTCCAATAAACTAATACAGCTTCTTAACAGAAAATGATGAATTTCCAGTAAACCACTCATCGAGAGCCACTCTCGACGCTTACTGCTCAGGAAATGCTGCTTAACGCAACCACTGATTTTTACATCTGCCCCACCGCACCGAAAAATAACCCAAATCTGCAATTTTAATTACAGTCTCTTTACGACCGAAGCCACCTATCAGCGTTAGTGGAAGTGAAAGGAGCTAAAATCGCCCATCTTGACCCCTTCTCAACTCACAACTCTTATCCCCCTTCTTCCCCCTCGCATTCTTAACCCGCAGACATGATCCAAATCTTCTACATGTAAAATGGTTATGCATACTTTCGGTTCGGCTCAACAGAGTGCTTACTGCTCCTAACCTGGCACATGCGCTTTTTTGGAAGGTAAAGACTCATAGAGATTCCTATGTCTTTATGTATTACCCGGACCATGACTCTTCTCTTAAGCATTATTCATTATCCATATCCTGTTTGAAATCTCTACGCAAGACTCTCGCACCATCACTCGAAAACTCCAGAGTGCAGCCTTTCACACAGCCCAAACACGTCATGATCATCTTCAACCTCTTCGCACTAGTAACCAAACAAATCTAAGCGCAGAAACGAGAAGTTCACACCAGAAGACTGGTTTGTTCAACGTTCATTCGATCACTACCTCTCTCATTGGTTTATCGCGGAAAACACGGCCAATTTCGTACGAGGGGCCATACAAGCTAAAGGGGCTAATAATCACGCTCTGCGACTCTATACAGAACTCATGGATATATCTTTCTCGAACTGCGCGCTCCACGTTCGGTCGCAACAATTATCGTGCGCTGACTTTTTAACAAATATCATGTCTCCAAGAAAGTGCGCTATTGTAATGACAGCAAACCACACAGCACAGACAACAACCTAACGAACCAACAATGAACACACCTCATTGCGCACACACGTAACTAACGATATATCCCCTCGACTGACCTCTGTTGCACATCTTTTTGTCAGGACACCCTTCTTATCAACTAACAACTTCAACATCACACTGTTCGTCTTCGGATCCTGTAGATACAATCTCTTGAAGACCTTTCACCGGATCAGCCCATCCCACTTATCATATTTCACGTGATGGTGGATCACCGTAACTCCAACGTGTACGCTGTTTCACTGGCATCCCAGTTGGCGATCTGCGATCGCGCTCATGTCCTTTCAAGGAACGAAATCACCACGAACACGACTTTTTTAACGAACATATACTATGTCCAGTCGATCGATTCACTTCGGCGATTCCTCCCCCGGCTTCGTCATGAGAGCGCGGCGAGCTTCTTCATAAACACTCGATTAGCCAATGTGCTGTGGATTGCGCACTCTACATCCAAATATCCAATCGCTTGTTCATCTTTCGTACCGGCGAGCTAACATATGCATATAGGCTTTCAACTCCACGGTCACTACCAGAGCCTCAAGCGTTCAAAAACAGGAAATGAAGATCTCACTTGTAATCACTTCACTGTAGGGACACTCTGCTAGCAACTTCCGTTAAGTACTGACTCCAACACTAACGTTTGCTTCCCTCCCCCATAGCAGAAAACTTATCTTGGATTGGTGGACCAGAACTCCTGCTTTCTAACGTCTTCATTATAAGCATAACTGGCGTACGGTAGAGGGCAAAACAAAAAGTCCACAAACCTATTGAACATCCTCACATAACACACATGCACACACAGGTTCCCGTAAAACACTAGGAAGCCCCTACATATGTGGCTGTACGCAGCAAAGCCCTTCTCTCACTCGTCGATCAGGGCACTCTTTAACAAAAAGTGCACGCAAACATCTAACGCCAAGTATAAAACCTAATCACTATTTTTATTACAGTTTTAAACAGAAATATACACACACACACTGCAAATATAAATCTTCTAAACTTCGGCAAGAAATTTCACCATTCCAGTCAATGGTCCTATATTTGCAAACAACCTATTCACTGTCTCTCATTGGCTTTTACTCACGAATTTACTCCTCTGCTTTACACTCTCCTACTTTCAACATATAATCTTCTAGCAATATGTAACCACTCATTGACTATCCTAAGCATCCTGGAACTGGTAAACAAGCTGCTTACTCACACCAAGTAGAAGATTAAAGAAGACACCTGATCATACCTATCTTTCATCGTCTCTTTATCTTCTACAAACACAATAATTTACGTCAAGTACATGCTAAGTAGCAAGAATTAATAGCAAATAACAGTAATTGAGTGGATAGAAGTAGTCTTCAAAGAAAAAAATAGAAACTTCAAAGAAAAAAAGGTAACCCTGGTGAAAATCATAGATTGAATTGCTCCTAGAATCTGCAATCATGCTAATTTTTCAAACATGCTCACATATATAACTATAAATATGGTCTTTTTCCAGTTGAGTTTTAGATTAGTGCCATGGGACGTATCGAAGATTTAAGTTATCAAAACAAAAGAAATTAATTAAAGAAGATTGTTTTTCCTGGTTAGACCCTAAGAATTTAATAATACATCGTAATGTCACTTGAATAGTTATTATTTCCTACGGAATGCCTCATTGTAAGTATTTCTAAACCTATTATTAAGTTGAAAAGAAGTCGTTTATTAGATAGAGCGACAAACAGTTTTATGCAGATCAGTATGAAAGTTATTTACAATGGCTGAAAAAAATTAAACAAATTAAAAGAAAACATATAGAACCAATCCTAATTAGGATGCTGATAGAAAATTTTTCACTTCTTATCTGGAGAAGGAATCTGAATTTTGAAAGAAAGAACGACGAATAAATCTTTATGATTACTGCACTGACAATAAACAATGTTTTCGGTGTTATCATTAGCCCTTTTTTGTAGTTTTTTGAATCTCTCCGACAAAATCTGGTATTGATATTAAGCCAACACTTATATGTAGCTTGCAAGTTTGTACTAATCATTAATCCTTGAGTACATCAGGTCACGCTGTGAAAGGTATTTGTAAAACTGTAAATATAGTTAAGATCGACTTAGATCGTACTTTATAGCCAGACCCTTATGTCTAATTTCTTTCAATGAATGATAAAAGATTATATTTTATAGACTGGATAAAGGATGTTACATTATAAGGAATGAAGTAGCCAGAATCCAGTGAAGAACTGTCCCAAAAAGCTGTTAGGATTATGTAAACAACCTTTCCCTATCAACGTAACCTTTCTTAGTTTTGCTGTGTCTGTACTCTGTACCAAGGTATTGTAGAAGCCATTTTTTCTATTTTTGTTATATTATTTATTATAATTTAGTATATTTATATATGATATTAATATATATAAAGTGCAACGCTAACCGAATATAAATCAACCGATACATTCTCTCTGAGATGTAAAATCGGATCGGTATTCAAAATTATTAACACATTCCCCATCTGGATTGTGATTAATGTTATGGGCTGCCATTAAAAAATCAATATTATTTTAAGCAATTAAAATTCTGTAATAAGAAAGGAACAAAAATCTATTTAGCAGATTGAAGAGCAAAGAGATCTCAAAATAAATTGATTGAAGGTTGCTCCGCCGTTACTCCGTCGTAGTTTATCTTACTTTTGGGTATATCTAGATTTATATAACAAGATCATAAATTCGGGGTTAATCAATTTATTTTATTTATTTTTATTTTTCTAATAAAAAAATTGTAAAGCTAGATGAGTAACTGACATTTAAGATGATAGACGATGACAAATTATGAATAATATTTATATAAACATTACCGTTGTTCATTTTAATGTCAAGGCTAACTGATAAATTTTTTTGGTTCAATATTTTTATATCCCACAATGTGTATCAAAGGTATAAAAATAACTGACTATTATTAAAAGCTCACATGTAAGTCACCTAATTTTCCACAAAAAATTATTACCATATTCTAATCAATCTATGTTCCTCTATCAATTCCACAGGTAATGGGGTATACCCACGCATATTTTCCAATCTCTAGCCGAGGCCCCCAAGTATATGTCACTAGTCTCGAGGGCCGGATCAAAAACTGCTTTTGGTAAACAGATTTGAGAAGTTAGGTATTAATAGCATGTAGGCTGTACAGGATTACAAGTAGACTGCTTGATCTAGCTAGAGATTAGCGAAGGTAATAGAGTTATCTATTGAGAATCAGAGTTATGTGCCGGTGGATTAACTAATTAGCGGAGTACAAGGTGGGCTAGCTACAATTTGTTTAGCAATAGGATTGCATTATGGTCTTGTAGGATATTTAAATCTTTGTAGCTAGTGCACTGGCATCTCATTACCTTTCAAAATTTTGTATATGGTAGTACACAACATTTCATAATACCTACTCACTAGTTCAAATATAATAACCGTAAAGTAACGGGCATATATATATAAAGGACAGATGCACTGTGTGTATTCAACGTTATATGTACAGTTGATATTGTGTATTTTCCACAGGTGAGAATGTGAAATTCATTCTACCGAAGTACTGGGCATTTGAATAGTACTAATGCCGGTAAATCCTTTAAAGTATTATTTGGGGATTGACCAAACATCACCTATTAATAAGACATTATACAATTTAGAAGCTACGGATCAGTTGTCGGGGTAAAAGCGTAAGAGCATTTGACTTGAATAATTCTAATTTTCAACCTTTTAAAATTGGAAAAATGAGGTGTTAAATGAATAACAGCATTAATAACGAGAGAGAGATATTAAGGTAGGTGTCAAGGTTTGAAGTCGCGTAATCGAAGAGGGATAAAATATCTGTATAATACGCTACTGATAAAAAACTCTAGAGGAATATCGCGCATAGCAGTGAGAAGATTCTTAAGCACAAAGACAGCCACACATCTTCGTTAAGCACGAATAAATAGTTCCCTTGGATGTGTTTCCTTCCACTTCATACAAGGAGTGGTATAACCATAAGAGGAGAATTTACGTAAACCATCTTAAATCCGTACCATTGATGGATCAAACTTTAATTCCAGCGTGTAACAGTGAACGAAGTAGGGACCCATTTCTACACATTACGTGGAGGCTGAGTGAGGAGTCCTAGAATCAAAAAACACTATCATACTTTTAAAAGGTTGGAGATAGCTAAGAAAATGATAGTATTCACGAAGAGTATTTTGGAGGAGGACTAAGAGCAATAAAATATCGGGATAGTGAGTAGCTGGTGCAATTCTGGAGTCAGAAGTAACTATAGGTTATTGTAAATAACTATAATGAGTACACGACTAGTGACGGGGGCTAACCTGTTGCGCGAGGAGATTAGAGCCCTATGTTATACCAGCTGTTTGGACATCTTCTCGCATGGTCGCCCTGGGGTGTCAAGGCTCACTCAAGGCGAACATATCTCTGAGGGTTACCAGCAGAGGTACTTTTCAAAGTGTTAGTTATGAAGGAATATTAAAGTCTGGAAACACTCTGTTTTCTTGTGTTCAATATAAGGAGTAGGAGAGATCGAGGTGACGTCACAAAGGCTAGGAACTTCGACAGTATGTAACTGTTGCCACGCCTTGATTTTATAAGTAATTTTAATTAATATCTTTAATGTTAGCAGTTTTCTAACTCAATAAAAATTCATGCCTAAATATCCCTAAATATCGATAACAATAAATACTAATAAAAGTAGAGCCGTCACGTATGATCGAAAAAGTGTATATTTTATTAAAGGAAGGGTAATTACTCCTATTTCTTCTCTTCAGGTCACAGAAAGAAGAGTGCTAGAAAAAGACCTTACCAAATCTTAGGGACTGAAAATTGTAATGCCTTGTAAGAAAAAGGAGATAAGAAACCCACGAGAACGGGCTCTCCACCCATGACCAACATGGAAACCATAAATAATATAACTTTCATACAGTGAAGTCAAATATGTATTATGCGTTACATAAAGGGCAAGGACGCCTCCGTTGCAGCTGGTAATGTTCGAGCGTCGAGAGTTCAACACCATGGAGCGAATTACAGCCGATCTGGTACCGGTAAAAGAAAAGAGAAAGTATATCCGAGGTTTGATTCGAGAGGTGTAGCGCCTCATTTCCCAAGAGCGAATCGCAAGTGTGAGGCTGGGATTAGAAGACCCCATGTTGCGTGTAAAGAGACAAGCAGGCATATTGCCCAATAAGGACTGTAATCATAAACAAACATGATGACGAGAACAAACTTCTTATGAGAACAGTTAATTATACAAGGTGTACTGACTGTAATGAAGTCTCTAAAATAAACACTAAAATAGACTTAGAACTTACCATATCTGTGGTGGGCGAAGATGACTTTAAAGATAAAAGCATAACTTGAAAATGCAGGGGAAGAGAAGAAAAAAGATTTACAATAGAGTGATCACACTTAACTTAAACTTTAAGCACTTATACATGCTGATGACGCCTTAAAATGCAAGACAATCCCTACAAAGAACCCTGGTCCTTCTTGATCATCTATGCTATACTGTTCTCAAGAGTTATTCGCCAAACGTGTATAACAGCCATAACTAACGAATCTAATACACTCCGCTTAACTCCATGCGGAATATAATATAATACTTGGTATAAAAAATACCATTAACTTAACTACTTATACTGTAATATACATATTAAACATTATAACTAAACTTAACTAACTTAAAAACTTAACTTTAACAACTTAACTTTAAACTAACTTATACTAATATATCACTTGAGATAAGGCCAATCATGTTAAATAAATAGATCCTATAATATACTATATAACTACTATATAATACCACTATAACCTATAACCTAATATATACCTATTATATATCATATCGATAACATCATAAGACCTATTATTATGATTGTTGATCGACCATACCTTCTATTATGTCGACGTACATTTGGATCATATAGTTGAAGTATATTAATATATACTACACTAGAGCTAATATTAATATATGTACTTCCATGGAAGAAAATCGTAAAGATAGAACTTTCCTATTTTTACCACAATTAGATATATTATATTTCTTATTATTACTCTACTAAATAGTTAACTTATATGTATAGATAGGGAGCTATAGAATTTTAAATCAATTTATCTATATATATATATACCTTTATCCTTTTAAGACTCGAATGTATGGATAATATCAGTGGAGTAAAGAACAGAGTAAATAATACGTATTGATTTTCTAATTTCAATAATGAAAAAATTTCAATATACCTAAAAGCAATAAGACCGATAAATTCATTAGTTTCCAAATTCGCTTATGTATATAACATTTATAATAAAATTATATATTATTTAAGCAAAATGAAATGAAGATAAATATTAATATTTAAAACTTATAAATCCTTACTCTTAATGTGAGAGAGAGAGGGACAAAAGGTTTCTCTAACTAATTGTCGACAGGCGATATATATAAGTAAGTAATTAGGTAATTTCTTCTATCATAAAACGTAAATAATATATTTATTATTCCCTTTAAACTGTGCCTTTGTGATGAAGATTCTGGTGTTTTTTGAATATGTACTCATTAAAAATTAAAATAATATCTCACTCATCGTAGTACCATGATATTACCGCCGTTAAGGTGCATACTTTAGGTATAGGATATTATATACTAATAGGAGTTATTATATATTATAATGTATTATTAGTATATTATTATATTATTGATATATGTTATATGTTACATAGTATAATGTTATAGTTTATGTGTTATACAATATATTTATGGTAAATAGTTATGTTATGTTAGTGTTAAATTTTTTTCTTCATTTAAATTTTTATGATGTACGCGTATAATTGATATTTCTATTATGTATAATTGATTTTAAATTAGTTTAATGTTATAGTTATAAGGTTAGGTATATAATAATATATACATAAATGTTTAGGTTAGGTTATATAGGTTAGTAGTTTTAGTGAGGTTAGGTTAAATCGGTATGAAACCAAAATCATGGAGTGCAGCTTTTAATAAGTTATCGTGAGAATATATATAATATATATATAAGCTCATATAAACTTTATTTTTTTGTTATATACTCTAATTAGGTTAATATTAATATTTTATTATTATAAAGATACAGCATATCGGCATCATCTTCTACGTGAATATATTTTAAAAAATCAGCATCCCGCGTATGCCGACTATCCCCCACAGAGTAAACGGAGTAAACTAGCTAAGATTTTATACTAAATATAATAATTAATCTTCAGGGTAATATTCATAATTCAATAATATTAATAATATTTATATAGAATTTCAATAAATAGTTTTAATAGATAATAGTATAACAATAAGATAATATTTTTGTTTTTGCGAACACTTGGTTCATATAACGAATTTTTTGTCATAGTTACTATTACCATTTAACTAAAATATTTTGTGATTAATTAAATGTATTGAGGTATGTCAAGCCCTCAAAGTTTTATGTTAAAATATGCATCTTTATTATTATTTAGAATTTTTTTAATAACCTAAAATTATTTACAAACTCAAATAAGGAATATTCATAAGTAAGCGAGCAAATAATATAATATAATTATTGATGATACAAGTGCAAGTACAAGATACTCTTCTATTGAATCAACTTAATGATAAAATTATTAGAGGATATAATACTATATAAATTTTAAAATACCATTCTTCATTGAAAAAATAATTGTTCATAGTTAACACATATATATATATATAATACCTCATATTATTCTAATACTAATCTGTAACTTCTGGAGAATGTATATAGCACTATAATAATATATTATTTAAAGTATATAAGAACACAATTAATAATTACATCACCACCTATACTTTCCCCAAGAGAATCTGGGGGTAATAGGTTGCGTAGCAATGGACAGCCTGGTTAAACAGTCATTTGATGTCGTATGTAAGAATGCACCTTGAAGGCAAGTACAGAGAAAAGAAAAGACATGCCCCTCGCAGCGACGCGCGGTTATGAGCTTTTTTAAGTGGAACACTCGATCGTCATGCGCAAATAAAAACCAAATCAAAATGATTCAATGAATCAAACACCCTATAGTCAGCTTCATGGGAACCACTGTTCTAGATTTTCAAGACTAGGAATATCCATTCACTATGACATAATCGGTCAGTATCAATAGAATGGCGGTTCATAAACCCATTAAGTCCTCCATGCGAATAGGCTACAACCACATAAAACTCACAATCACAAAATCTTCGCCATTCACATTCGTACAAAATATACCTATGCACCTGTTCTTCTCGCCTCTGCCAAACTCACATTTCTCTCCCCAAGGACATCAATCCACTATTTATCGAGACACTCGAGACATCCCATCCACTTTTTCTCGGTCTCACCAGCACACTCACCACTATACATCGTTTTAACGAACCGCGACTATCAATCCATCCTTTCAACATTGACCAAATCCATCTCAACGACTTGCATTATTCTCTCTTTACCAATTCTTCAACTACCAACGTAGCTCTTCTGTATACGCATTCATTCCTCATTTTATGCTACTGATTAAAAATGGTAACAGAGAATGTCCATCTGGACACATATTGTCACAGAACTTTAGATCTAGTACCTCTTATTTCAGACCATAGTCTCACTACTAATTCATTTAACAACATGTTATAAATTCCTAAAAAATAATTACCACAGGCACACATAACATGTCCCTCAGAGTAACCCCTATGTCTCTATCTTTCTACATTGGAATCTTATAGCTCACCAGTCTATCAGATAATTATGTAATCAGCCACTTGGTGCCTTATTCTAACAACTTTCCGTACTAATCCACAGTCTGCTTCATCAACATATCGCGTTTCCCGCGCGAGCGCACAATCATTATCTCAAATATATTTCTAACACTCCAAGACACTTTACTTGTTCCTGCTTGCTTTACATCTAAACAGCTTACCTCCTTGTAGGTAAACACGGTCCTCTACATCCTTAATCTACAACCCGTTAACTCAAACCAATGCTATCTACACTCAAGTAGGTACCAAATCTCATCTAACACACTCCTTCATGCTCGAAACTTCTTCAGCATTCGCAACACCATAAATCAACAAATCCAAATCAAATCAACAAAAATAATCAGGGAAACCCTCCACTCTCTTCCCAATTATCTTCACAATTCTAACACATCTCAACCGCTGCGCACCGCTCAACCAACGCTCGACTTATATAATTAGTCTTCCTAATCATACTACTATCCATATATCAAATTGAAGTACCAAAGTAAGATATAACACATAACCCTGACTCATTCGGCTATTAATATTAAAATCCAATACATTTCGACTCTATTAATATTCTTTAAACACGACACTTCTACTATCAGTATACATAACTAGTTGATTTCCAATTCAGATAAGCTTACCTAACTACAACATCATATATATATAAACCATAATATCACTTAACCAATTTACCATATAGAAAGCGTTCCTTCACTAATAATTCATCAATATCTATATGTCATAGTTGCATAATTCCACAATAAAACCAAAATTAAAATTTTATCTATCTACTCTCCTTTATATTTTCCTATCAATCATTTGTTTCTAATGATAATGAATTTTGTATCACACACAACCTTTTACCTATCTATCTAAATAATGCAACTTGTATCATTATACATAACCAATACAGTCCCTTCAGATGCACTTGACGTACACTCCTATTCGCACAAAATATATATATACCCTCACCAATAAACGCTTTTGTTACAAATCAACTTATCAAATCTCACAATATCAAATACGAGTTACTCAGCTATATATAATATATATATATATATATATATTATATATATATATAATATATATATATATATATTAATATATAATATATCTATATATAATATAAATATATATATATATTAATATAATATTATTTATATATATATATAATATAATAATTATATATTAAAATATAATATAATTATATAATTATATATATAATTAATATATATATAATATATAATATTATTGATATATGTAACTGTTACTAGTTCAGAAGATGGACCGGATTAAAAATAGAAGGAAGAAAAAGATGAGAGAAGAATAACTGTATAGAACTAACAGCAGAAGAAAACTGAAAGGCCGCAGGAAAATTCTAACATAAAGGTTCTAAAATATAACTTTCAGAAAATTCAAAGCTGAGAAAATTAGTCTTTTAAATGTAAGACCTTGAGGCCATATTATATGTATATTAACAATAAGAAATTGTTACTAAATGAAATGAGTCTGTTTTTAAATTTTATAGAAAGAAGCATAATGTTTTTATTATATCTTGAAATAAATATTTTGTGGTCAAGAACAAAATTTTCGCCATTATTTCTTTTCATACATTTTTAAAATCAATTATCAATTCATTACTGATCTGATGTGATGCAACATACAAATTTCACGGCTTATAGTTTTCTTTTATGGAATTAATTATTTAATTATGTAAATTAAACTTGGATTAGATATAAAAGTTGAAATATAACTAAATATGAGCAAAACTAATAATTAAACTGGCCAGAAGAGTTTGAATATAGCGACACATCAGATTATATGAAGAGAATCCTCTTCGTTTGGCTACTAAGGGCAGGAATACACTTATGTCAATATTTTTTTTTCTTCTCAACCGAAAGCTGTAGAAAATATGAATAATATTTCTTGAGTTAATAATATATTTTATATAATTAATAATATTATATATAATATATAAAAATCTATAATAATATACTATATATATTAATATATATAATATTATATTTATTATATATATAATTATAATATATATATTAAAATATAAATAATATATAATATTATAGCATATATATATATAATATATATTAATATATATAATATAATATATATATATATATAATATATAGTAGTATTAAATGATTATATATATATAATATATTAATAGTGATCTAATACAGTAGCTTAAGCAACCCTCACCGAGGCTTCATTTACTTTTTATGGCTTGTAGAAATCTCTTGGACCAACACATTGAATCCTTATATGCGCTAGAATACACGAATCTTCTGGAGAGAATCTTGGAGAACGAGTTTCATAGAGTCTAATGGAAAAGATGCCTGTATTCTCAACTGAAAAGGGTGAAACCCTACATATATATCACAGTAAGCAGTATAAACTTCAAAGGACTAGTCATTACGGATAAACCTAATTGCAGTACACCTAGAGAATTGAGTTTTTTCTAGAGTGCTCTAAAGGATCAAAAAGAAGTTTGTAAATATGAAAAGATGTTGGTCCAACTGACAAGGTGAATGCCTCTACCTGGGAGATGTAAATATATATATATATATATATATATATATATATTACGCTATGTGGATGTTAAGTAAAATGTAATATACTTTGAGCGACTATGTTTGAAGTTCAGATATATATTAGCGATATATATATATATATATATTAATTAATATATACTATAATAATATATATTATATACTAATATAATTATATTATATATATTAATATATAAATATATATATATATTTAATATATATAGTTTATATATATATATATATAATATATATTATATATTAGCTTATTCTACGCTTAATACTAATAATTATGAAAATAATTGAGAACTGCTAATATTTGGTCTTAGGTAGACAAAATGCATAACACAATACAATAAAACCTATCTAACATAAAATTAATGTTATCACCATATATCAACTATAACTAATCACGGCAAACGATAAAATACTAACTTATAAATAAAAAATTCAATAAAAAAAATATATCCAATTACTCCAGCCCATTCTATTTTTTCTAAAACAAATCCAGTTTTCAAATTTAATGGAAATTAAATGATAATAAATTTTATAGGAATTTTAATTTTATTTTATTATATGATTATTCATATAAATTTTGATCTAATTTTATCTGTATATTTATTTTGAATTTATTTTTATAATAGATGAATTAAAATACTGAAGTAATAATAATAATAAATCAATTATCATTTAAACATGAATTTAAATACTGAACTTTAACAAATTTAAATTTTCAATATTTTACAACATTATTTCATTATATATATATATATAAATAAGAAAAATTTGTTTAATAATGTTCGTATTCATATTCGTATTCGAGTAGAATAACAATATCTGAGACCCCACGTTCATTTTAATTCTAAAATTATTATTAAAGTATAAAGCACAATATTCTAGTAAAGAGATAAGCTAATGCAAGTAATTGATAAATTTTTTTAACAAAAAATTCATTAGTCAAAATTCTCACTACTACATTTAAATGAAATTCAGAAATGGCGTAATCATTCATCATAGTGCTTCTATACTTAACTTTATCTCTACTTATTAACATTTTCCAAATATATCTCCCACACTACATAAAGTAATCATCACATTGGAATACTAATATACATACTCACATGAGAAAAAATTATTTTTCACAACGAACATTATCATCAATTATCTAAAATAGTTAAAGAGATATACAATATACAAAGTGAATATATGTATTCTTTGTGACCAATCTGTCTCACAAATTGAACGACATATCCCAGTAAAATCAGTCTTTACTCTCTTTAATCACAAGCAAGCCGGAAAGTTATCATTCACGCAACTCTCTAGACATACAATACTAAAGACCTAACATATCAAGCTTGCGCATATAGGAGATAATATATACATTAAAATCATAATCTCTTTTATCTTTACCACTATATAATATGTAACCTCATTATATAATATATATATCACTAATATTATACACACTAATGAATATTTCCAGAATTAAAACACACAAATATTTTATTAATGCATAAAATGTGTTTTGTAAATATGTTCCTTGTATTCTCACAAATCACAACGCTCAAAATCAGAGCCGCGTAAAAGATACTCCACTTTAGAAATATATAATATTATATTATATATATATATAATATATATATATATATATATTATTAATATAATTAATTATATATATATATTATATATATATATAAATATTAATATACGTGCATAGTTGATCCATTATATATGACAAAGCTCATTATTAAACATTTTTCCCAACAACATTTACAATATATTTAGTTCATAAAAAATTTCATCCATCTACATCTAGATGATCTATTCTCCATAATCTCCTTCAAGGAAATGCAGTGGAGGAAGATGAGATAATAAAATAGAAAGAAGAATAGTAAGAAGAGAGATATAGTATAAAGAAAGAATGCATATAGAGAAGTAAAGTATATGAAGAAGAAGATACAGTAAGAAATATGAAGAAGAAGATAAGTAATAGTATAGTATAACAAGTATGTAAAGATAAGAACTATTACATGAATAGATATGTACTACTAAATAAAAACTAACAATCTAAGAATAAGAGCAGACCACTCGAAAAATGCCTTAAGTGCCAAATGAAGAGACAAGAAGAACTAAGATAGAAGAAGTAAACAAAATGAAAAAACATAGCATAGATAAGTAGAAAACAGTATGAGATAAAAACATATATATAATAGTACAACAATACAACAACTATATAACAACATAAATTTTCTAACAAATATTACATATATATATATATATCACAAAATATACTATATAATCAGTCCGAACTAAGTCTGCAATAAACAACAAAGACGACAGAGTTATCACTATACTATAACATAATCCATCATACCCCTGTGGGAGGATTGTGAAAGGTTCTGTTTTAAACAAGGATAAAAGAGATCACACTACTTGCAAATATGAAAAGGTAGGAGCTTAAATAAAACATAAATAGAAGAGTAAAGAAGAAGACACTAATGAAAAACGTTATTTCGGTTTGGAACTTCGTACCCAGACGGGCTACATTCCTCAGAAACGAGAGAGAGAGATAAGTAAGAACGTAATTCTGAGGAAGTAGGAAAGAAGAGAAAGAAGAACGAGACGCAACGGGAAAAAAGCCTAAAAAAAGGAAGACATCAAAACACACAAAGTCAAAAGACTAGTAATATGTAAAGTAATAAGTTAAAGCATACACACATTGATGAGATGTGAATGTAAAAGATGGGCGATATTGAGCATGAGCGGATATAGACATCACAAACTCAACAAAGATATTCTCTGAGCTTTTTCATCTCTTAAATATAATGCTGTAAACTCATGTGGAAAAAGATATATATAGCCTTATTTATTTATATTATAGAGTGTTAGTAATATCGGAATAGCTATAAAATACGTATCTATATATTAACCTTCACTATATTACTTTATATATTATATAAATTATATTTTTATATAATATATATTATATTTTTAATTTATAGTATATATATATGAGAGGAATATAATATAGTATTATCGATAAGAAGTAAATTAATCATCATCTAGTTATACTTAACTGAATTCGATCCTTGGAAAATTTACTGAAAAAATTTCGAATGTAGAGCGCACGAAGGCACAAACCATACACTATTATAAAAAGAAAAGGATAAAAATATCACCCATGATCAAACGCTTTATTCTGGTCACAAAACAACTTCGGATAAATAAGATCTTCATAACCGCACACATATTATGGTTTTACTCAAAGAGTCGGAAGCGAGAGAAATATAAACCAGAAATCCTCATCTTCCCGGGTATCACCAGGTAAGAGGACGGTGGTTGATAACCACAAACGTGTAACACATATAGAAAATAGTTCCTTGATAATTAATATTGGAGAACGTCAGTGCCTACAAAATTATAATACCTCGATATATATCACGACTCACATAACAATCCACGTCCCGCGCCCCCCAAAAAAGAGAACATAGGCACCTTGAGAAGCAGGAGACGCATCCGCACTGAGCCCGAGTAGTTAGAAGGAAAAAACGAGAATGTAGAAGCCTTCAAAAAACGTCAAATGATGGAAAATGTGATATCAATCGAAAATAACGTAATGGCAGTGTGATTAGTGAGTTTTAAGGTCTATGAGACGGACGTAGATTGAGTTAAGAAAGTGAGGATGTAGTGTTCCAAAGATAACCGAAAAAACATTGAGCGAGAGAGAGTATAGACTGTCTCATAATAAAATCAATAATAAAAGGAGAACGATAATAGTAATATATGAGTAACTAGTATAAGTAAGAGAGTAGTATAAGAGATAGATATAGAGATATATATAGAGTAATATATAGTTATATATTAAATATATATAATATACTATATATATATATAATATAATAAATATTACTAGTATAATATATAGAAATATATGTATAATATTAGTATATTTATTATATATAGTAATGATGATATAATATTATAGTATAGAAAAGCTTATATACATGAAGTAGATAGCCCTTTATGATAGTATAATAATTGATATAGTATAGTATTATAAATATATATATATATATATATATATATATATATTCATAATATATAACACTTAATTTTCATTTCAACATACTCGTGAATCAAAATAAATAAGACATTCGTATGTGATTTGATTCGGAGGAAATAAAAATGATTTTTTTGGAGCTCATACCATTGGAAGAAACACTTATTTGGTTGCTCGTATGGGCAAGCAGGATGCACTAATTTAAAACAAAAACCGATAGCAGAACTCAGTACAATCGACATGAGACGGGAGAATGTATGGATGGACGAAATGAAAGAATAGTGAATCAGATGAATGAGTAACTACTATTTAGTATGGCAAAGTGGGACATGTCTTTATAGAAGTGTTTAAGCTAGACTACAAACAGTTTGATGGCTCTTATGCACGATAGGATAACCGACGTCGATCTAATCCGAATTAAATAGAGTATAGTGTAGAGATCATAGGATTATTCTAAGACTGCGACTGACTTACCGCCTTAACAGTGACCGTTCCAAGTAATCGTCGGTGAAGCTTAGAGCTGTCGACGGTGTTGCAATGAAAGCTCCCACCTACTGAATGGAGTTGTCGAGACATCATATCTACATGGTGAAACACGCATGTCAGACGTACGCAAGTACCTACTGTCACTAGATCGACTCACCGGCTAGAGATCGAGACGAGACTCTCCGCGGACGTGTACGATAACCTGAGTATTATAAGGTCGGAACTGTTGTTGCGACCTATACTGACGTTAACTGATAGAAGGTAGTATATATGTATGACATGTATAGGTACTGAGATTCGACGTATCGGCGATCTATAACCCGTCGTAATCAGATTGCATGATATACTTACACATTATAGTTCTATCGACTAGTCAGGCTTAGGTTCTGTAAGCTCAATGGAGCAAGTAACGCAAATGACAGTAAGATCACCGTCGACGACTTACGGGTGGTATGCTATATACTATTTATATAATAACATATAAATAAAATATAATTATATTATATATTATATTATATATATATATATATATATAAATATATATATATATATAATAATAATATATATATATAATATACTATATATATATATATATATATATATAATATTATATAATATATATATATATATATATATAATATATTTTCTTCTTCTGCTTTTGTTTCGAGCAGCCATGTCCTAGAGAGAGAGCAAGTCGCCTAAGTGGTTTTGCACGCGAGTACGAGCGAACTGCGCGAGAGATATCACTGGAGATAATTTTCACCACAGCGGTAGTCTGATCTTCACCGAAAAAATTTTGAGTAGTTTCTGAACAATAATCGCAGGTCCCAGGAGAAAGAAAATAAAGGGTTTGTGTTTGTTCCACTGCAAGAAACATGTATATTTTTTAGGAGAAGAATAAGCGGTTGCGAAATTAAACTGTAATTATTTATAAGGTGCCTAGAATAATTAAAGAACCCTAAAAGAGAACGTACTTCTGAGACATAAGTGGATTTTTTGAAGCCCTTGTTGATAGCTTCTAATTTTGAAGAATCTGGAGATAATCCCTTTTCGCTGATTTTAAAACCGAGAAATGTAAGACTACTCTTGAAGAAGGAACATTTTTCTAGTTTAATTTTTAAATATCTTTTTCTTTAACTTTTGCGCTAGGATTCATACTTTCATATATGGCTAGGGATATTTACTAAAAATGAGTGTATCATCTATAAAAAGAAGGCAAACAACTCCGAGTATTCCAGGAAGGGCCATTTCCATCGTTCTAATGCGGCGTATAAGAATTAATGTAATACAAATAGAAATATAACAATTGCAATTCTTCTTCTTGATCATTTTTCTAACCACTTAGAGAGCAAGCTCTTGAGCCACAGATACATAATTACTAAACTTAGTGAAGATGATCATTTACAAATTTAGCAAATTTTGATAACATACTTGATCTATGCAGTCACATTTAGATAGTTAAAGATTTTAGAGATTATCTCACTCAAAACGTGCACTAAAGAAAGATATTTATCTGCACTGAAAGGGCTTAAAACACATTTTCTCAATTTTACAGGAGCAACAAAAGAATATTATATATTATTATATATATATAATATATATATATTATATATTATAGATATATATAATTTATATATAAATATTATTATATATTATATATATCAATATATAATATATATACTTATAATATATATATATATATATATATTAATTATAATTTATAATAATGAGTGTTCATTAGGATACCAATATGAAAGGAGGGAAGTTTTATAATCATTTTGCTGTTTGAGTCCAGGAAATTAAATATATATATATAACTATATATATTATAATAATATATATATATATATATAGTATAATATATATGATTATATATAGTATATTATATATTATATAATATATAATATATATATATAGTGTATATATATATATATATATATACATATAATAATAATATATATATATATAGTATACTATATAATAATATAAATATATATATATATAATATATATTATATAATATATATATAATAGTATTAACTATATATATATATAGTATATAATTATAATAAGTTTCTTTTGAGGGGGGATTTTGAAATTCCTGTCACATGGATAGATTTTATTGTTTATTTTTATCTCCTTTTTATTCAAATGGAATATAATTATATATTATATATATAATTATATTATATATATATATGATATAATTATATATATATATATATAATATATATATATATATACTATATATAGTTATATATACAGTATATATTATATATATTAGACTTGTATAATGTATAAGGGTCTCTTCTAATGGTCAAAGTCCTACACTAAGTAATTGGGATGAAGATTTACAATTGTAAATTCACCAACTTTAACACCAGCAGCGGATATAGGCCACTGATTCTTACGGCGAGGCTCTCTTAGTAATGCCGAAACGTTCAGTTTCTTACTTATTTCTTTAATAAATGCAGAACCAAAATTTGTGTATACGAAACTCAAAGTTTCTAACGTATTCTTTAACAAAGAGAAAACACAAAGTTCGATTTATTAACTCTTTTCTGAGTAATTACAAAAGTTATACGGAATTTTATTCAACATAAAATATATGTATTCTTATTCAATAAAATATAGTAACAAAGTTACCCTTTAATTGAGATCTCTCCTTGTAAACTTCTGAAAACAGTCTTTGGCTTTTTGCCTGGAAGTTTACCAGCCTGCTCGGTTCTTTCTTTTTCAGAATTTTTCATAAATCGACCTTTCTGTTGGTTTTGCTTATGTAGGCTGTTTACCCCCAACTTCCTTGAGATTTGAAGTTTCTTGTAGCTGGTGAAGAAAAGGATTTGAGTTCCTGATCTTCTTGTATGGTGAGGGAAGTGAGTCCTGAGTCCTAGTAAGAATGTGTATCAATAAAGGCCCGAGCCTTGCATATAATTTCTTTGTCTTATGTTAAATTTTATTCTTATTACATAAATAAATTGAACATAAATACAGACGGTAAATCAATTGTTCAATTTTTAACAAATAATTGTATTTTTAAGTTATGATTTTAGGATAATTATATATATAATATTATATATATATATATATATATATATATAATATATATATATATATAATATATATATATATGTATATATATATATATATATATATATATATATATATATATATATAATACTCGTATATTCACCTTGTAGCTGAATTAACTACAAAGGAGTAACAATAACTTTCTCAATATTAAGAAATAAATAATAAAGAAAAAACAAAACGCCGTATTGGTGCCTAATTACTCAACACTAACAAATTAATTTCTTTGTCTAGTACTTGATTTGATTCTTTAGAAATCAAAGTTTAGACGCTTAAGTTTATTTTTTGAACTTGAATACAAATGAAGAGTATAATAACAAATAAATGTGTCTTCAATAACCATCAACCAGAAAAAATCAAAATTAATTCCTTACTGAAAGGTTACATTAGAGTATTTCTTGTGGCGTAGGAAATATGATTAATCTAATTATATATTCTGTTAAAAATTCAAGGATGGCTTCTATATGAGCCAAAACATCTTATACATTTGATGTTACTTACTGTTAGGAAATCCAGCCAACCACAGCTCGTGTTTGAAAAGGGAAGGGAGGGGGGAGCTAAGATTGAGCACATAAGTGTCCCATCCATCATGTGAAAGACAGTTTAGAATATGTCATCCCTGACTTTCAATACGTCAAGAGAGTTACTATATATTAGATATATAATATTTCTATTTAATGTTATATATATAGTTCATATTATTATTATATAATAACTATGATCTATTATGTATATTAATAGCTAATATATTCTACTATAATAGATCATACTCATATATTATTATATATTATTATATCAATATTATTTAACTATTAACAATATTGTTTTATTACTGGCACGTTTATGGAAAAGTATTAACTTTCCCGTTATCGTTATTCACGTTTCTCTTAAATATGCTAAAAGAAAAAGTAGCGAATATGTTGGGCACTTGATCTTTTACTACTTTGACATATTGACCTATGACATTTATATGACGGCCTTTTTAGGTATATTTTAATAATTTTGCATGTATTATTATAAATTTTCAAACATATCATTAATAATTAATCAAAATTTAACTATAATTTTATAATCAATTATAATTTCCATATAAAAAATAATAATAACCACTAAATTACAACACTTATGTTTGTGTTGTATAAATTCATTTTGGCATCTTTAATTAGGTTTGTTTTTCAATGTCTTCTGCATATTCTGTTTGGTTACTCCTATAATTTAAACAAAATAATTATACACGTTTAATTTTAGGAAATAACAAATATAACAGTCAACATGCTTAAAAATTTAACCTACGTTTGTATTTAATACTATATAATTATTTTATTTTATTAATTTCAATTTTAATTTCAATTACTCCTTATTAAATTTTTTAAATAAATACAAT
>JABUQX010058424.1:0-2500 GCA_015478945.1 Trachelipus rathkii | reverse complement strand
AAATCACTACAAAAAAGACGGCGCAATGAATCTACCAAGAGAAAGCGAAGAAATAAATATAATGTTTGAGGGAATTGAATTGCGTCAGGTGGATAAATCAAGTATTGAGATGTCTGAGGTGAGGGTTGGAATTGGAGTGAGGAGCTAAAGAAAGGATAAAGAAGTTCGTTCACAATAGTCCTGCATAAATGAACAGGACATTGAAGGAAAAATAATTTATCAACACAGATTAAAATGATAATATATAGGTCAATGCTGACCCTTGCTGACATATGGCTCCGAATGTTGGGCACTGACTACGGGGCAGAAGAGAAGACTGGAGGCGGCATACATGAATTTTGATGGTGAGCGGGGTTGAGGCTGCATGGGATAAGAAGAAGTGAATTGCAGTAGACGGAAGTTGAAGATCGAATCAAATACAATGAATCAGGTCCAACGAAATTAGCTTGAGGATGGTACGGAAGCATGTTCAGTATGGATATTGAGCGGTGAGGGATCGGAAGATGAAATAAAGGTTGGAGACTAAAAAAAGAAGACAGGGTGGGCAGACCGAGAAGAAGATGGATGGATGACGTTAGGGGGGGGGGGTCATAGGGTAAAAGGAGCAAGAGGAACAACGATCGAAGGGGTTCGAAGAGAGAGAGGAGCATATATCAACAGAAATGATTGGACTGTTCTGTAGAAGCGACACCTGACAGATGCCTTTGGGTCTACCAGAGGTAATGTATATATATATATATATATTATATATATATATATATATTTAATATATATATATATATATATATATATATATATTAATATATAATATATAATATATTATATATATATATATATATACTGTATATAGATATATAATATTTATATATATATATATATATATATATAATATATATAGTATATATATATAAATATATATATATATATATTATATATATATATATATATATATATATTTATATTAAATATATATATTATAATATATATATATATATAATATATATATATATAATAATATATAAATAATATATATATTAATATATAATATTACTATATATATATTTATTATATATTTAATATATTATATTATTATTATAATATAATATAATATATTATAATTATACACGAGGGTGGGCACCGATCCGTTTTTCACCGTTACTCTGTTACTAATTAGAATTAGTTTTTTGTGTAACAGAGTAACGACTCGTTACTTTTTTTTCTTTCAAAGTAGCCGCCACCGAATAACTTCCGTTATTTTTTCTCCGTTACTTTTTAGTCCTTGACATTTTGTATTCGTTCTTTATTTGAAATGTTTGATAGCCAATTAACCACTCGGGTCCCAGCCTAAAAAATCTGTTATATAATATATATTATATATATATATATATATTATATATATATAATATATATATATATATATATATATAATATATTATATATATATTTATATTATATATATATATATATATATATATAATTTATAATAGTATATTCTAAATTTCTTTTGTCTTTTGTATCAAAGGTGATATTGGGTAATTACGATCTACTCTCAGACCAAAATTCTTTGACAGGAGCAGACATTCAAATTGTGCCATGTTTTGATCTGAATATCAAATAACCGTATTTTATTATTGGAAAACTTTAAATTATTTTCACAAAATATAAATGTAAATAAATTTTTTAACTAAACAAACTGTATCTTAAAAGTGCTCAAATTTCATTGTATAATACTTTAAAAAATTTAAAAAAAGAAAATTGAAGTAAATTAAATTAATCAAAATACAATAATAATATAGTTATAATAAACAGTAATTTTTTCCCTGTTGCTTGTTTATTGTTTTTCCTAATTAACGTTATATATATTTCTTGGAATTGAAATCACATGTATTGAACAGGATATCGTTGCCGAAGGTCACTATTGTGAACTAATAATGATTTTTACAACAAACCTACTTTAATTCATTTAACGAATTATTTATGTAATATATAGTTTTAAATTTGCTACCCTTTAACATTAAATTTATAATTCTAGCATTAGTAATTCAGATTTATGTTTTTTCGATTAATTACTCGTTGTCAACCGTCTGGTCAATCTCTCCGTTCGTTTAAAAGGTGCGGTCACAATCGACGCCAGACTCTTTTTAATCATACTGCTTGCAAAGAACTCCGTCCCATTTAGCTTGCGTTCTCCGAGTTCCATCGTTGAAAGATTCTACGGGATTCATTTTAAAATGCAGTATTAGAGTAACAATAAATTTTTGACGAGATCTATCCTTCAGACGGATTTCAAATTCCCTTTTTTAGAGCATCATCACTCTCTTGGAAGTGACGTGCTAAATTCCAGTAGGCTCCCTGAGATTCTTTTTTTTTTATTGGTCCGGGGAGAGCAACTTTGAGAACTTTCCTTCCTCTAGAAGTGTTTTTTAGTGTTTTTATCATAGGTAATATTTTTTTTTATATGAACAGCTTCTGGACAAAAAATGATAGGCCTCCATGTAAT
>JABUQX010058423.1:0-20672 GCA_015478945.1 Trachelipus rathkii | reverse complement strand
GTCAAGTGGGTATCCTGTGTGTGTTTGTGTGAGTATATGTATTGGTAAGAGTAAAATTTCATAACGTTTTTGAGAACATTTATGTTCAAATAAGCTTTGGAAAGAATTTTCATCTGCAATAATTTTTTATTATTTAATTTTCTAAATATAAAAGACTCCTTCTATTGATATTAGGCAAGGGAAAATGTCTGAGTTCACCGAAAGTTTCTCTTAAAGAATGTTAAATATATGGAAAATGTCTGAAGTAGTAGGACAGGGATTTCCGGAGAGACCGCTGCGTTCAAAATGACCAACGCTGATTTTACCTGCCCTTGACCTTTTTTTTAGCCCAATTTTTTACCTGCCCTTGACCTTTTTGGGCCTTTACCTTTTTGGGCCTTTACCTTTTTGGGCCTAGACCTTTTTTGGGCCTAGACCTTTTTCGACCAACCCTTTGGTCTTCCATGGTACATTTTGGCACAGGTAATTTTTCGGCTACCTAATTTTTTGGAACCCTAATTTTTGGCAACCCTATTTTTTTTGGCAACCCTAATTTTTGGCAACCCTTCGAAGAAGGGTTGCGCCAAACAGTTGCGTAAGCAACCGTTGTACGTACCCCACCCTAATTTTTTCGACCAACCAACCCTTCCGTCTTCCATGGGTCAATTTTGGCCCACCTATTTTCGACCAGCCTTGGTCTTTCCATGGCCAATTTTGGTCCCTCTAATTTTCGACCAACCTTTTGGTCTTCATGGGGCCATTTTGCCCAACCCTAATTTCTGACCAACCTTTGGGTCTTCCATAGGTTCATTTTTTGCCACGGTAATTTTTGGGCTACCCTTTTGGTGCTTAGCCCGTTTTGATGTCTTTACTTGTTTGGCCATGATGATTTTCGGCCTTACCTTGCCAGATACCAGGGTCCCATCTTTTTGCCCACGGATATCTTTTGGTCCCTTTAGGGGGCTTAGGCCTTTGATGGTCCTTTACCTGGTTTGACCATGATATTTGGAATTAACCTTGCCATATACCATGGGTCAAGTTTGGCCCACGGTAATTTTTCGGCTGCCTTTAGGGGCTTGAGCCCTTTTTGATGTCTTTAACCTTGTTTGACCATGATATATCGGCCTTGACCTTGCCATATACCATGGGGCATTTTTTGCCCACGGTAATTTTTAGGCTTCCCCTTTAAGGACTTAGCCCGTTTTTGATGTTTTAACCTTGTTTGATCATGATATTCGGCCTTAACCTTGCATATACCATGCGTCAATTTTGGCCCACGCCAATGTTTTGGCCACTCGTGTCCCACCCGTCAGCATATTTCGTTCCTAATTGGTACAGTATGTATGCTAGTGATGTTCTATTAGTTGCTCTTGTTATTCTATGAGTGCTGGGTGAGTGCAGGTGAGTGCCAAGTGAGTGCAATGCAGTGCAATGGTGCCAAGTGGTGGTCGAATGAAGCTGGCAGTGAACGTTGCCACATAGGTGCCAAGTGATGCCACATAGTTGCCACCTGAGTGCCACTTTTTTGTCAAGCCTTTCTATTGCTACCCCTGAGGCTAGAATAGCCCTAATATGGGTGGTCTACCCCCTAGGAGGTTATAAGGTTTGAGGAATCGATTGGTGTATATTACAAGTTGATAAGGATGCTTCCTACTATGAGTTTTAGTCTTTTTGTCTAACACTTTTCACACCCTATGGACACGTTATAACACATTCACTGGTTGACACTTTACACACTATGACACTTATACAACACGTTACATGTGGCATAGACACTACACTACACATCACACACCGATATTTGATTGTTGCCTCACTTTGATGGCTCACATTAATGCCTCAGCATATTGATGCCTCAACTTTGAAGGCTCTCTTTGATGACTGATGCTTTGATGAACGTCATCTTTGATTTACCATCTATTTGATGATTCATCTTTTCGGTGAAAATCATCTGATGGGCTCATTCTACCCCGCATCATGACAGAGTATGTCAAATTATTAATGTCTTCACCTGACATAGCTACCCAACCAGGGATGCAATGTGCACCGTTCACGCGGCAAGACAGACCGCCCCGCGCACCGCAAGGTGACGTCCACCGCGTCCCACCGCCCGCACGCGTGCGCGCGCAGCAACAAATATTTTCGCGTACCGCCGACCGCAAGATAATTTGCCGCAGGCGCGTCTTCCGCGTACCCGACCCGCGCGTGCGCCCGCAGGCGCAATATTCTGCGAGGAATGAAAATACAACCTCATACTATGAGTCTTCATTTTTCTTATCATTACTATAAACATTCAAAAGAATATAAATATTTTTCAAATTATACTCGATGAGTCATTTTCATTTTAATTTATACTTAAACATTTTTATTAAAAACATTTTTCGCGAACCTAAAACTGTAACTCTAAAATTTAACTATATCTATATATTTTTACCTATCTTGTTTTAATTATAAATATGGTTGTAAACAATTGTACTGTACAGAACGAACAAAACCAGAGATCGGTACCTAAGAATGTTCATAAACATTTTGATTTTACTAACAATTGTACGAAATTTTATTAAAAACATTAACATTACATACCTTAAAGCAGGTAAATCAGGTTAAAAGATCAATAGAGTGTTTACCTAAACACTAAGGGATTTAAGTATGCTTTTGTTTATACTGCTTTACCTGCTTTAACTCATGTTATACTGCTTTAACTTTCTGCTTTAGTTGCGGTTTAACTCACTAGTTTTACTGGCTTTTCAAACTGATAATATATTACATTACCTAAAGCAGTAGAAATCAGTAAATAGATAGAGGTGTTACATAGCAACAAGGGTTAGTATGCTTTTTGTTTTACTTGCTTTTACTGTTATTATTGTCTGCTTTACTGCTTTAATTTCTGCTTTACTGCTTACACTCATATACAATTACTAACTTAAAGCAGTAAATTCCAGTAAAATCAAACATAGAGTTGAGTGTTTACCTAACCACCTAAGGGAATAACCTAGTGCATGCTTTTGTCTTTTGACTGCTTCTACTGCTAATTAACTTATCTCTTTCACATTGCTCTAAACTCTTCCGGAACTTTACTGCTTCTACTCATATACATTAACAATACCCTTTAAGGAAGAAGTTGAATCCATCAGGAGTGTAAGAATAACAATAAGCAAGAAAGGGAACTTCGTCATGACATATATCGTTTTAACATCGCTTTAACTGCCTTTAAACTTTCATGGCCTATCACTAGCATCTCTCCAACAAACGTATTCCTGCCCCATTATACATGCCTTTTAAACTTCTACTGCTTTAACTGCTTTAACTTTCTGTTTACTGCTTATAAACTTTCTGCTTTACTAGCTTAACTCATATGTTTTATTGACTTTTAACGTGCTCACTGTGTATTATTATATTTCTTTTATTTATTTTTTTATTATAATTTCTAGTTATTAACTTTATTTATTATTTTTATTTATTTTTCTTATTATCGATTATATTCTTGCATATTTTTATTTATTTTTTCTTATTATTATAAATATTGTTGCTTACTCCTGCTAATGGTATTATATATTTAGAACCACATTCACTATGAACACTTATCACAACACAATTCACTATGACACTTATACCACACATTTCACTATGCCACTACATTTATCCCATAGACACTAACATTTCACACTTATACACACGCAGGGTCACACAACACACAAGACATTACTTATATATACGATGACTTCAATCAAAACACACACACACACACACGCAGATGTACTTTCACTCCCAACAGCAATTTACTATACAACTCACCCACAGGAATTTACTTTACACTACACACAGATTTAAAAAAGCTTTCACACTCACACCAAACGTAAACTTACTTCAACTCGACACAGGATTATACTTACACTCAACACACAGAAATTTACTTGACTTCCTAAAAACTTAACAAAAAGAAATAAAAACAATAAAACAAAAAAAAACAATGAAAAAAAAAAAAAACAAAACAAAAAAAAAAAACAACAAATAAAGAAGAAAAACGAAAAATAATGAAAAAACTATAAACAACACCTATAAAAAAACAAAAAAAAAATCAAGCATGAAAATATATCAAAAAATAAAAAAAAAATAATTAAAAAAAAAAACAAAACAAACCACATTTATAACTTGTAGACACAAATATAATTTAATAAAATAACGTATAATTTTATTAAAATTTTGTTTTAATTAAACACGTCACATTTAAGTGTTAATTAGTATTTGGAATATAATCAAAATTCTTCAAAATCTATCTAAAAAATGTAATATAAATCAATCATTACTCTTTGAACAAAGAATTATTATTAACTATTTTAATACTTTTTGTTTATAAATTTATAAACTAATATTTTTAAATTAACTTTTACTAAAGTTTAAAATGAATTTTAATGAAGGTAATTTATTACGGTATCTTGTTATAGGCAATAAATCAGTAACAAGATAAGGTCAAGCACCCTAGCACCCCTCTACGACTAAAGCTATGCCACGATTTGTTCTATTTGAATTACTGCTTTACATCAATCTTTAGCGAGTAATAAGTATAAAATAACAACATAAGTCATTTTTCTGTAAACATAACATGTATTTTTTAAAATCTTTCTAAGTTTCTTATTTAAAAATAACAATTATTTCACTTACATGTATATTATTCGCTCGGGGGGGGGGGGGGGGGGGGGGGGTGTTACTAAAACATATTTCAAGTTTTTTAAGAATTCGGATTTTCGTTCTATTATTTATTATTATTATTAATCTATGTACATTGACAATCCATCACGAGAAAACACAAAACAACCCGCACCTTAAAGATACGAAACTGACCTCTCTCTGTAAAATGTGTTGAAGATAACAGCTGTTTAGGTGCCTAAAATTAGGATAATCCTTTTTGTGTGTACCCGGGGCGATTTAGGCCTAATTCCAGTTCAAAATATATTTCAACTGACCTTTTTCTGTAAAAATGTGGTGCAATAACTACGAAAAAGGCCTAAATTTAGGCTTAAATCTAGGTAAGCCTTTTTGCTATCCCAGCTGTTGTAAGCCTACATACCAGGTCAAAACGGAATGTCCAGTATAGACAAAGAAATCGAGAATCAATGTTATTTATTATTAATTTTAATAAGAAATATATTTTCAATTCGAAACATTGCTGGAATCGGAAGATCCTTTAAAGCAGGTTAAGAAGGATGTTTACCTTTTTGTGAGCTGGACGGAGTTAATCCTAATATCTCTATATTGAACTGTATGTCGTTCGGTCGAGAATTAATTTTATGCTTTTTTGGTATTTAACGTATGTTAAAAAAACATGTTTTTATACTGAACAGGTTTCGTTTATTTTAATCTTAACATGAAGATGTAATATTATATTTAGAAAGTAAAATAAGGATATAACACTTTACTATATAATTAGAATTAAATTAATTGTTTTCTTCAGTAATTTCATATATATATATATATATTATATATATATAGGTATAATATATAAAATATATATATATAATATATATATATATATATATTATATATTAATTATATATATATATAGATATGATATAATATATATATAAAGAGTATATATATATATATATTATATATATAATATATAATATATAATAGATTATATATATTATATTATTATATATATATATATATATATATATATATATATATATAAAGTCTATATCAAATTATATGATACTAAGGCCAACTAAAATAAACATTATACTATTACAGAGTGTTAATTATATTACATATAATTTATATATAATTTTAAAAAATAAAATATAGTAAATACAGGAATATATAGATCAATTGAGATTATATATAACACCCACATACATTTTCCACATATGTTTTATATGAAAATATTTTTATATAAAATTCTCTAAATCTTTGCAAGTATGCCAATCATTTATATCATTATCGATAGATATAGTTTGTGTTTTAATCATTCGATAACACATACGTAAAAGTTCCCGCTCAGATATCGTAGTATATTTTACATTCTGGGTCACCTGCATAAATATTTCATTGAAGCCATTGTTTTCTAAGTAATAAATGAGTTTCTGTTACGTCTATAGAATTATGGATATGCTTGTTGTTTATCAGTGATGTGCGTAGGATCATCAATCGCTTCCTAAGTTCTATAGACTTTGGTATAAACTATGATATTACTATTAGAGCTAACACAACATGTTCTTCTTTCATCTGTATTAACCAATTCCGCTACGTACCATCTAACAGATTATTTCAATCTGCGCTAGCCGCCTGAATAGTAGAATCCAAGATGTGATGTAGGTTCAACATATGCTGTTTCATTATTTCTCTCCCATAATCTAACTTCCAACTGATTATGTTTGATGTTTATAAATGCTAGAGTAAGTTGCTTATCGCTGGCTTCTTCGCACAGGCTATACAACTGTTTTCGTCGTTTAAAGCGAGCTTGGTTTAAAGTATTTCTGTAAGCCACTCTTACAGTGTGATTACATATAGCAATAATTCTCTGGACTCACGAAATACGCTTGGTATTATACAGGTGATTGGGTAGCACACTTGAAAATGTCAAATCCATCGGGTTTTCTTTATATAAGATGAAACCCTACTTCCGGGGATCTCTTACCTATGATATTTAATTGATTTTTCACTGGTAAATGGTCTTGTATTGAGGTTAGCCTTGTTTAAGGTGTTTCATGATATACCTTAGTGAGAATAGAACACTTTTATTACAAACCTGAGAGCTTGTGCACCGCTTACAGCTAAATGGACTAAGATTGTTAATGCGGTTTGGGTCTTAAAACACGCATCTCAAATTAACTTTTCATCCAATCAAAGGTAGGGCTCTCAGGATATGAAAAACAATGTTTTTTAAATCCTTAAAACCAAAAGCGATAAAATAATTCTTGACCAATCACATACGAGGTCATATAAAGATAAGGATTACTCCGTCCACTCCCAAGAAAGGTAAACATTTCCTTCTTACCTGCTTTAAAGGATCTTACCGATCCAGCATGTTTACAGTTTGAAAAATAGTATTTTATAAGAATTATAATAATAACATTGATTCTCGATCTGTCTATCTGAATTTTACCTTTTGGAGCCTGTATGTAGGCTTAAATCAGCTGGGATACAAAAAGGTCTTATCCTAAAATGTTAAAGCCTAAAATTTAGGCATATAACCGTAGTTATATGCACCACATTTTATCAGAAAAGGTCGTTGAAATATATTTTGCTGGAATTAGGCCTAAATCGCCCGGGATACAAAAGGATTATCCTAATTTTAGACCTAAAGTAGTATTTATCACACACATTTTACGTGGAGAGAGGTACCCAAGATTTTACGTATATATACTGTAGAAAAGTGGAGTTGCGGGGTTGATGTGTTTTCTCGTGATGACTGTCAATGTACAATAGATCAATATATATTAGTGAATAAAAAGAAAATCCGAAATTATTTAAAAACTCTGAAAATATTTTTAATTACATCAATAGAAGCACGAAAATAACAAAAACATACCCATGTAAGCATGAATAAAGTATGTTAAATTTTTAATCCAATTTTGCAACTAAAAGTTATAAATACAGTGAAGGTGAATGTATATGTTAGCGAGAGTAGAACATTTGATTTTGTTATTTTTATCACTTATTACATGCTTAAAGTGAGTAGCCAGTAAGTCAATAGGGACAACATACGTGGCATAGCTTGGTGTAGAGGAGGGCTAGGGGCTGACCTTACTGATTTACTGATTATTGCTTTAAGGTACGTTAAGATATATGTTTTTAATAAAATTCATAAAATTTCTAGTAAAAAGTTATTTTAAACTTGCATGTTTATAAATTATATTCAAAACAAATATTAACAAGTTTAAGTATATTTCTTTGTTCAAAGATAATGATGAAATTTATATAGAAGTTTTAAGAACTTTGGATATAATTTTAGTTATATTTGAATGAGTAATATTAAATGTCACGATGTTTAATTAAAAACATACAATTGTTTTAAATTAAATTATTACGTTATATGTGTAAAGTGAGTGTGGTGTGGTGCTGCTTGTAAGTAAATCTGTGCCTGTGATGTGTTAAGTCAATCTGTGTGAGTGTAAGTAAATCTGGTGTAGGTGTGTGTAAGTAAATCTTGTGTGAGTGTAAGTATCTGTGGGTGACGTGTAAAACGTTAAATCATGTTGGAAAGTGTAAGTCACAATCTGCGTGTGTGTGTGTGTGAAGTGTAACATGTACGTTCGGCTGTGATGTGTGTGTGTGTGTGACCGCGTGTGTATAAGTGTAAAATGACAGTGTCTCTGGGTAAATGGTAAGTAGGCATAGTGAATCCGGGTGTATAGTGTCATAGTGTGAATGTGTGTATAAGTGTCATAGTGAAATGTGTGTTCTAAATAATAATAACAAAGGCAATACGAAGTAAATAACACTAAGTATAATAAAAAAAATAAAAAATAATAAAATAATAAAAATAATAATAATTAAGAAAATAACATAAAATAATAATAAAATAAATAAAAAGTATTAAACAAAATAAAAACTAATGTTAATAATATATGGGAGTTTAAACAGTAAACATATGAGTTAAAGCAGTAAAGCAGAAGTTAAAGCAGTAAAGCAGGAAGTTAAAGCAGTAAAGCAGGAAAGTAGTAGCGCAAGCACCCAGCACACCCCTCTATACCCCAGCTATACCTGGGCTTGCTCTATTGACTTGCTGCTGTACGTCATATTTTTGCCATGTTAAGCATAAACACAACAAAATAAGTTCTTTTTGTATGAACATAACATATAATTATAAAAAACATTGTATGTTTGTACTAAATTTTTTATTCTTTTATTAAAAAAATGGCAACAAGTGCTTAAAGTCATATTTTAGTGTCAATGCTATTAAAAACATTACATAAAAACAAGTTCATATGTATGATTTCAGCATAAATTTTATTAAAATCTTTTTATTTTTTAATATTTAATTTATCAGTCATAAAACTTTCATTTATACTTAAATCTTTGTTATTTTTTTAATATTTATACGCACTAAATAACTATCCTTACTTGTTCCTTATATTGTGATGAATAACTGTGTAATTCAATTAACAAAATTCACTGCATAATACATGTAAAGTAGTTAACAACACTTAAACTAAAACTTAAACCTAAACCTAACTTTAGAAAACGAGATAACTCTAGTATATCAGTGCTAATTTTCTCTACTGCAGTTGGTAATATTTAGCAATAAAACTTTACAGGTATATTTATAACATAACCTAATCCTAGCTTCATACTTCGGATCACATCTGAATATTTTAGCATTAACAAAGTTTTAGGCGCCTTTATCAGAATGACTTACATAACATAATCATGAAACAAAGTATATAATATGAGGGTCACACATAATACCAATAACTACACCTTAAACACGAGACTAACACTATATATTCATTACAACTGCTCATCTCTTTAAGGGGAGTTAATTACATTTACCTAAGAAAACGAAGACCCAAAGTTAAATTGTATACAGTGAACAATGGGAATAGTTTAGCAAAAACACGTAACAAAATACTTAGTTATCATAAGGCCTAACCCAGCTATCACATTGAGCATCGAATAAATGATAATATAACATATAACAAAGTTTTAATTTGTCAACTGATGTTTTACATAAAGAATTTATTCAATAGACCAACTAGACCACACAATAAATTCACATCGACGCACTCACCTTCCGCAGACCATAATCAATGTCCATCAATCATGGTGTGCCTCTAAACAATCATAGCACATTCTAGCATATGCGGCCTACTAACCATCAAACTTACTGTGGACGATACTCTTGTGCGACTCGAGATAACTGTAACCAGTTAGCAAAGTATCTGTATGTTCCCTAAAGGCGTGGCAAAGTAAGCTATCGCAGCAATCTACACAAAACTCCACTAATCTGAACCCTGTAACGGAGGTTCATTATCTATGTCACCTGTTATTGTTAATGTAACGCTGATTAACATTGTATTTTAGCAAAACTCTAACAAACTTTAGTCAAAAACACTAACCTCATACTCATCCACATCTGATCAAAAAGGAATAACGTTGCAAACATACCTCCATAAAAATGTTCAAGCTTCATCTAAAGCTAAGCATAACAATAACATTGGAACTAATTACAGTCGTTTTTTAGAACGAATCGATCCAACATAAAGACCGACATATCATCCATTTGTCCCGATTAAAAATAACTTTTCCACGTGTAACATATTTTAATGTTTCTTCTTTGCTCATATAATTTGGTAAGTAACTAGCATGTTCCCCATTCAAAACCTTATATCTAATTATCTATCTCGTTTATTTACTAAAGTTTTATTTTCTTAACAATTACAGTCGATACCAATTCTACTTCACATTGCAATCTTCTAACATTGATACTTTGGTGATTTGATTTCAATATCATTTTTAAAAGTCACTCAATTACGGATCTAGTTATTATTGCCATAAAAAATAATCGTTTTCTTTCCCTATTATCCACATACGTGAGAGTTTTATATCTTTTAAACGTTTCAGTAACATATTATAATACATTATTTAACTATACCTCTTTCATGTGAAGATAATGCTGTCTGATCAGCAATTTAATGCCTATTCATCCGATAAATAAGCCTATAATCACCAAGCAAACCTTCCCTATTCAAAACTTTTCCCAACATAACTCTAACATTACAGTGTTATTTTTACATCATCATAGAAAAGAAATACCAAAACCTGCAAAAAATATATATATTAAAATTTAATCTTTTGATTTTTATTGTATACGAACTAACTTACCTTCACTACAGACCGTATAAATATAGATGCTAACATAAATAAAGTTCTAACATCAATTAGCCGTTCTAAGAATTAAAAACATATACTTAACATATCTTGTCTATGAACAAACTGTAACCATTAGCAAGTACCTGTATAGTCTAAGGCAAATGTGATGTCATCACCATACGAAACTCAACCTAGCCTTACCATGCATTCATATCTATATCACCGCAATGTTAATTTAACATTATCATTGCAATATTTAACAAAAAACTTAACAAAAATTTAACATAAACCAATCCAACTATCACACGGATCAATGAATAAATGTTAGCATAACAAAGTTTTAGCGTTACTAAAGCTTACATAAAATAACCTGAATAAAGAATATAATGAGTCACACCATACCTAAAACACCTTAAGCACGAATAAAACTATATTCATTAACAATGTTCTCTTCTTATTAAAGGGAGAGTAACTAACATTCCCTAAAACACTCAAACTAACCTCACCTTCCCAGTATATCAATGTAATAATATCGCCTAAACTATATAAGTTCAATGTATAATACCTGCAAGCTTCTAACATCATATTAAAAAAATTAACCTATTCATACTTTTTGCCAACATATCTCTAACATTACAGATTTATTTTACAGCACCATAGTAACTTTTAACAAAACTTAGTAAAAATATATATTTCTTACCAATTAAATAACGTTTTTCAAAGTTCATATAATTAATATTACTAAAAAATTTTATTTATAAAAAATTTTATACACATATTTACACTATGTATGCTATATACATATGTAAACCAGCTAGGGTTATCAGAAAAAGGGCGGAGCTTAGGGGTGTTGCGCAATGTTACTAAACCTTTATCTTATCTCTGAAATAGGTCCAGTTTTACGCAATGCGGGAAGTCCAATAACGCTAATCGATGTAATAACATCTTTTCTTAGGCTAAAAATAATAGTAATAAAACTTATCAAAATAAAGTAGGGTGGAAAAAAAAAAAAGAGAGAAAGGACGTATAAGAAAATATTATCAGAACAATAAGTAATAATAAATTAAATTCAAAAATAAATAAAAATAATTAATAATTAAATTTTTCAAAATAATCATAATTAAATAATAATATAATAATAATTGCTGAATAATAAATAATAATATATAATAATAATAATAAATATAATAATATATATCAATAACATAATGATATAAAAATTAATAATAATATAATAATAATATATAACTAATTAATCAATAATAATAATATTATTTACATGTCAGATAATAATAAAAACAAGAATAATTATAATTTTAATGATTTCTTGAATAATAAAAAAATAAAACTGGGATCAGAACTGATAATGAAAAACATTGCATACAGAAAATATGGAAATTAATTAAAGCACTTTCTTTTCTTTAAAACAAATTTAAATAATCGTTTTTCTTTATAAACAAAACATAGGTATCAGCATCCCTTACTCGATATGTTTCTATCAGGATCTATTGAAACTCTTATTACAATGATCTTGTGACAAAGAAAGTATAAAACACTGACTCTTTACTGACAGTTTTTCTTAAAGTAAAAAAAATAATTATCCTTAAAACTTATATTTAATGTCATTTATATTTGTTATTCTTGTCATCAAGAAATAACTTAATCCATCATTATCATTATCCATCAATTATTATTATTAGTTATTTTTATTACTTATTATTTCATTATTATTATTATATCTATTATTATTATTATTTTACTTCATTATTAATTCTAATTCATTATTATTATTATTCATTATTATTATTATTATTATCATTATTATTTCATGTAATTTATTATTATTATTATTATTATTATTATTATTATTTCTTATTTATTATTATTATTATTAATAGTTATTCTATTATTATATTATTGAAATTAGTTAAATAATTACTCCTTATATTCTTATTTCTAATGTTTCATTCATTATTTCAATTATTATCAATTATATTAATTAATTATTATTATTATTATTTTATTATATTATTATTATTATTTTACATTATTTTTATTTATTATTTATTTCTTATTATTTCTGAATTCATTTATTATTATTTTATATTCACTTATTATTATTATTACTTATGATTATATTATTATTTATTATTATTATTATTATTATTTTATTATTTATTGTGTTATTATTAATACGGCTACTATCTGAAATGGCGTCATTATTATCTATTATTATTACCTTAAGCCGAAAAATTTAGCAGCGACTATGCGTGTACTAACACTTGGTTAAACTACCTTTTTCAGAGATGAGATATACCAATAGCTTTTTGTAGCACTTGTGAAATACCGCTAAGCTCCTGGTCCTTTTACTGATAACCCTACACTGGTTTTGAATATGGTGGTAGTACATTTTTTTTCCCTATAACACTCAACACGTTTTTAATAACTTACCTTATAATTAATTCCCTGCATATAAATGAAATTCTTTAAAAGAGAATAAGAAATTATATATTTACAAAAAGGATAAAGTTTATTGCTAAAGATTTACTATGTAGCTTGAGGCTAAATTAATCTGTAAATGTTAGAAGATATGTTGTAGCAGTACGAATAGGTTAAGTTTTGGAAATATGATGTTAGGTGCTTGCAGGTATTATAGGGTTTTATTGAACTTTTTTTAAGTTTTAGGCGATTGTTATTTACATTGATATGCAGGTAAGGTGAGGTTAGTTTGAGTTTTTTTTAGGGGTAATGTCTTAGTTTTGCTCTTTCGGTTCTGATCAAGAACGATAACATTGTTAATGAAATGTAGTTTTATTCGTGCTTAAGGTGTTTTATGGTATGGTGTGGACTTTTATTCTTTGTTCAGGTCATGCTTTGTAAACTTTAGTAACCCTAAAACTTTGTTATGATAACCGTTTATTCATTGATCTGTTTGATAGTTAGATTGGTTTAAGATAAATCTTTGTTGTTTTTTTGTTAAAATATTGCAAATGTTAATGTTAAATTAACATTTAAAGTGATATACGATATTGAATGATGGTAAGGGCTAGGTTGGATTCTTGCGCCTGTTGATGACATTCTATATTTGCCTTAGACAATACAGTTTCATACTTTGCTTAATTAGTTAAGAGTTCTCGGTTCGTAGACGGAGGGATATGTTACGTTATGGTATGTGTTCATTCTAGTTTAGGGATGTATTATAATTTAGTTTTTACAGAATATTGAGAAAGGTTTTGCTTATGGATGGTAGCGAATATTAATTGAGGGGTTGGTAGTCTAGCATGTGGATAAGTATAGTTTAGAATTGCATATGTAATAGAAGAATCAAAGTTTCAAATTCCAATATGTATATTATTTTTTGCTATGTTTTTTTTTGGTAAGAAGTTACTTCAATGGATGATGAGGCATCCAAATAAACACTGTAACGTTAGAGTTCATGTTGGAAATTCTGTTTTGCTTATTGAATTATTATGCTGTAATTGTATTCGGTAATCTTATGGTGTTTATTGATTTTGTTAATTAGATAGGCATTTTGATATGGTCATGATGCAAGGCAATGTTAAATATGTCATTATATTATGATTTTTTAACATTAAAATGTATAATAAATTTTACGGTTTGTGATCGTGCAAAAGCGTAACTTATTTTTATGCAATACTAGATTCCGTAATGAATATTAAATTAAATGGATTGTGAATCACTTATAGTGATGTTTTAGAGGGATAGATTGATATGTTGCATAGTTATGAACAGTAAAGTATGGTGATTTAATGTTAAGTTTTATGAGGAAATGCTAAGTTAACTAATTATTCATGTTTAAGATGCGTTATATAATTTTAATTTGGAAACATTTTTTTTTTGGTTATCTGCGTTTTATCATATGTGTGTATATTTTAGATTCTATTTATTTTGTTATTTTAGTTTTATGTTTTGTTATGTTAGTTTTATTAAAGTGAAGCTTCTTTTTTTGTAATTTTTTTTTATATGTTTTGAGTTTAATGTTTATTTCTTTTTGTTCAATTAATGGTTGTAGTAGTGTTTTAGGTTTGTTTGTATTTATAACTTTTTCTAAGTTTGCTATAATATTACAAGGTGTTAGTATAAATTAACATGAAGGGTACAGATAGGATATGGTATCGTGTAAGGTTTACCTTTACTGGCTGGTTTCTTTGCTGTTTTGAACTTGGTTGGTGGGAGCTTAATTGCGTGCAGTTGCGACCATAATACAGGTGACTTTGGCAAAGTGTGGTCTACAGGGTATATTTGCCTAAGGACAAGAGGATTATTGTCAAGTTAATGTTATTGTTTTTAATAGTTTTTAGTGCGTATAACTTAGTATCATGCTGAATGTTTTATTTAGTTTAGTTACTGCTATATTTTTTTACATTGATGATAGTCTTGGGAATGGGTTGAGGCTAAATGTTAGAATTTTTTTTAGGTGAATGATTAGTTTTCACTTTTGCACTTTATCGATTATAAATTAAAGTAAATCATTATTGTTTAACTGAAAGTTATGTTTTTATTCGTACATGTAACTATGTCTTTAGTATTGCTATGTCATCTGTTGTGTTTCTTATGTTTTCAGAAATTAGTTATGTTATTGTTTGGTATATTATATTGATAAATTTTTTAATTTAATTAGCCATTAACAGATTTAAAAACTTTATTTACTATCATTTATCGCGTATGCTCAACTGTATGATTTTATATAACAGGATAAATTTTTTGTTAGGTTTGTTTTTGTACATTATACCCTCTTAAATTTAATCATATTCATTTTATTTTGGTTTCATAGTTTTTTTTAGTCTTAATTTAGTTACTAACTGCTTTAATTATAGAAAGTAGAATCATTGTTAATGATATATTTATAGTTTATTGCTGTCGCTTAAGGTCTGTGTTAGGTAATAGTGTGTGAACACAATTGATATATTTTCTTGTTCATTATTATTATTGACTTTATGTTTATGTCAATTATATATGTTAGCTTTACTAACGCTAAAACTTTGTTTATGCTAACATTTATATCATCAGTAATATGGTGATAGCTAAGGTTAGATTATGTTAAATATTACATGTATAAATGGTTTTACTTAAATATTCTTAATGATAAGAGATATTATATTGCAATCTGATTACGTCTAAAAGAATTTAATGTTATTGTATAAACTAAATTTAAGGTTAAGTTTTATAAGGTGTTGTTAACTACTTTACATGCATTATGCAATGCAAATTTTTTGCTATTCAATTTATTTTCTACAATTATGGATCTAGCTGGTGGTGTATATTTTTAACTTATGTCTAATGTATAATTAATATATTTTGCATTTATTGATTAAAAGTATTTTATTTATATGATAATTACAGTAAATTCAGGTAATTTGCTAAGTTATAGAACATTGTTTTTATTAATGTTCAGATAAGTTCAGAAATAATTGTAATAAATATGACTTTAATCACTTATCAGTATTTTTAATTTATTAAAAGATAAAAAATTATGTTAATAAATTTTAATATTTAAAATTGTTTTTTTAGGTAATTATCGAAAAAATTTTCATCCCAAAAGAAATTTATTTGAGTTCTTTTATTTTGTTTTCATTGTATGAAAATGCGATGCATAATTGATTAGACTTATTTGATTACTGCAACCTTGTCTAAGTTCCATGTAAGCCCTGTTGATCAGGTAATGGTCTGCGTTGTAAGGAGTGAGTGGGTCTAAGGTACTTTGCGTATACTCGCTTTTTAATGTTGCTATTTATAACTGTTTTTATGAGTGTCAGTAAGTACATAGTTTCTTTTAAATCCATGATTTCGTAAATTTTATTTTAAAAAACCTAAAATGTTTGTTTAACATAAATATATATTAAACTTTCATATTTTAAATAAGTTTTAAATATATTTTTTTTAAATAAGAATAATTAAAAAAATAAATAATATTTTTTATAATACAATTAATTTAATATTTTTATTTTTAATATTAAAGTATTTAAAATATTTTTATTTGTAAACAATTATAAAAATAGTTTTATAATAATATGTTTAAAAATAAATAAACTTTTGATAAATTATAATTAACTTATTCTTTGTGAATTAAATTAAAAATTTAAAGAGGGAAGAGCTAAGATTTAAGTCTTATGAAATAAATTATAATTATATGAAAGATAATCATAATGTTAATATTTTAATATATGACTAATTATAATTATAATGCGTGACCCTTTTTCTCTATGCCTAAGTTTAACTTAAGCTCTAACTGTTACGCGGTAGAGACGAGAAAGAGGTATCCTATATGTATTGAGTACTAAGGATACGCAGTTTACTACATCTTTGTAACGTATGCAACGCATCGGCGCGGCCAACCGGTTGCCTGTATCCGTACCTAACAAGGTTGATCCTCATTGTTCACGACCACAAGAGATTTCTTTTTTCTTTTTCCTTCCTTCATCTTTCGCGCCGGTAATCGGCACGCTCTGGCTTTCTTCTTAACCTCCTTTCCAGCACCGACTCGCGACGGGTTCCGCTACAAGGCTTCTGGCTGGGCATTTTGCTTCTGTCATCAGTTGAGTACTTCCTCTTAACTTTCCTTTTTCTCTTTTGCTCTTCTATTGTAATCGTTTCGTCGATCATTTCTATCTTGCACTGTCTGTGCTTTTCTTCGCGTAATTTTTAGTTACCGACACCAGCATCTATGCATATGGGGAGGACCGTCAAACTCATTTAAGGGTTATGAAATCCTCAAATCGGAATCTATGGTCTTTGAAACGTATATAAACACACATCAATTGAATGGCTCATAATGGTGATCTTGGAAGCCACAAATTTCAGTCTGACTCTTTCTTCATGCGCCAGCTTCTCTGGCTTCGTGATGCTTTCTCGGAATTATATATTTGGCTCATATTTCTGAATATCTATTTCATTCATCTTTAACTCTTTTTAATCCACACATATCCCAAATTCAAACTTTCTAAGTTCTTTTCTCAAGTGTTTTTTGGGGCCTCACATCACCTTCCGCCTCTTGGATCCGAAGCGGCGATGAACTCTTTAAGGCCCAGATCAGGCCGTCCCTCAGCATCTACGGTGGCCAGTTTTGAAGAGGATTACTTAACTAGATATAACCTTTAGAACCCAAAATATATATCAGCAATTAGACAATCATCCGGTGTCAAAATGCTCTTTTAGGGTCTGCTCCATATACCAGCTTAGAAATTAGCGTATCAATTAATTTCTCGCAGATCCCTCTAAACATAGGGTTAATCATACAATATGATGATACTGGTGAAAACGATATCTTGGACCTAAATTTTATTAATTAAAAGGGCTTTTATGACCATAAAAAGAAACTAAAACTCTGTAAATTCCAAACGTCTTACGAAGTTAATACTCCCAGATTGTTGATTTGATCATCCCATGAGAATAATGGAGGTGAAAGTGTATGTGCTACTACTAATCTAAAATGTAAAGAAATTTTATATAAGAAAAATAAGAAAAATATATCAATTATATACATATGTTAAAGAAAATCTATCATATAAACTAAAATATCAAATTACATACATACATACAATACATACATACATAACATACATTCATGATACTATATTAGAAATGGTATATACACATACATACTAGCAATACATACATATCATTACATAGCATAGTTTTCTATAATCATTATATATATATATATTATAATTATAATTATATATATATATATAAATTATATATTAATTTATTTATGTTATTATAACAGTATTTATATTATTAAATACTCTATTGATAGATAATACTTTAATTATCATTACTATCTAATACTGCCATATATATATATATAATATTTATGATATGTAATATATATATTCTTTAATTAACATACCATTCTACTAATATTATACCTTATACTCCGTAATATATTTAGAGATTGTTACCATCTAGCTTCCCGATAGCACACTACTAACGGAATATTTATTTCTATCTATTATATATAGATATTTATATTATACTATTTATGATACATTATATAGTATGATTATGGATATAGAGCCTCATATATATATATTATTTTACTGTGGAAAGCTTGAGTATATATTATATATATTAGATAATTGGACTATTTATATATATATATGTATTGTATTAATATCGGATGCATAAAGCGCATAAATTTGTAATCAGAGAGATTAGGCAATACATTATCGTCTTATAAGATTTTAATAATTACTTTATTAATGCTATAATCTAACCAGTTTGTATCTATACTACTTGCATAAAGATTACTCTGCATAATACTGTATTATTATAACTATAAATAGTTTCGTAATGATTTAAATTAGCATTGGCTAAAAAAAGATATGATTCTAGAATTATCGTAATGCTCTAATTTTTGATTGTGTTTGTGTTTTTGGGCATTAACTTTAATATATTTGAAAACTAAGAGATAACGGATGGAGTTTTTTATCTACATGTTCCCTGATTTTGAGTTGACAGTCAATGGTGATTAAAGTGAACATTTTTTGGGGCAATGTGATGTGGGATATTACCACAACGATGCTCACCTCGATCGAGGACACTGATCCATCTAGTATCCACTCAACTTTTCGAGTTGTGACTACGGATTGAAATTTTATAGAACCCTGGGTCATTTCCCACGAGGTTCCCTTGTTTGAAGACTTTTTCTGTTTCATGGCCATTTTTAACATCTTGAGAGCGCAATATCTGAACTTGAAGTTATATAAGTAGTATACCTAGGATTTGGGACTTCTCGGAAAGGAGCTATTGATTCTTTTAACTACATTATAGGCATAAATATTGTAATGCAACATACCCTAACAAAAAAGAACGTTAAAAATATGGTAAAAAAAGGTTTAATAACTGCTCTGGAATTTTCTATTTTGAAGCATAAAGATGAATCATAACTTTTCTAGGTTAAAAAGAATTTAAATACTCGTGTATTTGCGGAATAGCAATGGTGGCTAAGTTGAGCTGATGCCAATCATTGCGCTATGCTCACTTATATAAGTAGATACATTGTCCACAATATCCGTCGGTTTCCTGGACAATTCTTGTGAGGAGTTAGCTTGGCATATCTAAAAAATCGTGAGAAGAATGAAGAATTTTCAGATATCAAAATTACGAGGATTTAAATTATAGAGTAAGTAATTTTTTTTAAATTTTTTAATTTTAATCATTACAACAGGTACTCATTATTCTTTTACGATGTGATACGTTGTGGGTACCGATACATAAAGTTGATATAATGACATAGATGTAGGTGCTATACTCTTTCGTATATAACTATGCGTTTATGTATCATCATATAATAAATATATATATTATTATATTATACGTATATTATTGGTATATTATATATTATATATTTATTATATTATATATTATTACGTAGTTTTTATAAATATTAATTTATTACTTATATATTGATCCAACTTAACCATCAAATATTTTTAAATAATTAGATATATATAATATTAATATGAAAGTCGCACCACTCCATCCACTTCTACCATCGAGGGCGCCACTGATATATTTATATATGTATTTAGGTTTTATGTATAGTATTTAAATATATAATTATAATATATTTATGTAATATATTTTATTTGTTATTTTATTGATATTTGTATTTATATTACTTTATTTACGTTGCTAATTTAAATATATTTTAGTTATTTTATGATTTGAAGAGTAGTTAAATACTGTTTGCTACCGACGAGTCGCCACTTGATATAGGCAATATATACTATATATTTAATATATTTTAATTATTATATTATTCTTATATGTATTATATAATTTTATATATAATATTATTTATATTATATAATCAGGTAGTATTATATAGGTAGTAGGTGTTATTAGTAATAGTA
>JABUQX010058422.1:35000-46439 GCA_015478945.1 Trachelipus rathkii | reverse complement strand
TACATAGCCACAAGGGGTTAGTATGCTTTTGTTTTTACTGCTTTAGCTGCTTTAACTTTCTGCTTTGATGCTTTAACTCTCTGCTTTTACTGCTTTAACTCAATATTTTTTACATACTAAAGCAGTAAATCAGTAAATCGCTAGAGGTGTTACCTAACACCTTAGGGATTAGTATGCTTTCTGTTTTACTGCTTTACTGCTTTAATTTCTGCTTTACTGCTCTTAACTTTCGGCTTTACTTGCTCTTAAACTCATATAGTTACATACCTTAAGCAGTAAATCATAGAGGTGTTACATAGAACAAAGGGATTAGTATGCTTTTGTTTTACTGCTTTACTGCTTTAACTTTCTGCTTTACTGCTTTAACTTTCGGCTGTTTTACTGCTTTACTTTCTGCTTTACTGCTTTAACTTTCTGCTTTACTGCTTTAACTCATGATTTACTGCTTTAACGTTGAACATATTCTTTAACATTTATGTTTTTATTTGGTTTTAATACTTTTTCTTACATCAAAATCAAATGTATTGATTTTTATTTTTATTTTATTTTTTTTTTTTATTTTTATTTTTTTATTTTTATTATTATACTTTAGTGTTATTCTACTTCATGCCATTGTTATTATTATCTTAACACACATTCACTTGACACTTATACACACCATCACTATTGACACTGCTTACAACATTCACTATGCCACTGACATTTACCCATAGACCATACTATTACACTTATACCCACGCGGTCACACACACACACACACACAGTTTTACTTTACTTTCACTTACACACACACCACACACGCAGGATTTACTTACCACTCCCACGATTTACTCTTACAGCTCACCCACAGATTTACTTACACTTGCACACAGATTTACTTACACTCCACAGATTTACTTACACTCACACAGATGTAACTTACACTTCAACACAATTTACTTAACACACCACACGCACACTTTCCATTACACATATAACGTATCATTTATTAAAACATCTTTATGTTTTTAACTTAAACAAATTTGATTTATTTACTCATTCAAATATAACTAAAATTATTTCAAAGTTTCTTAAAACTTCTATAAGAAAATGAAGAAAGTATCTTTGTACAAAGAAATTATTATTAATGTTTTCCTCTTTATTTATAAATTTCTATACTACAAGTTATAAATGAGATTTTGCTAAATTTAATTAAATTTCCATAATCAAACACTTTTATTTTTCGTACTTAAAGCAATTTTAAATCAGTAATCGTAGTCAGCCCTAGCACCCTCTTACACCAAAGCTTATGCCACGTTATGTTCTATCTGACTTACTGCTTGTACATCCATCATTTCAAACATGATAATAAAGTATAAAAAAATAACCAAAATAAGTTCTTCTCTGCTAACATAACATGTCTTTTATTAAAATCATTAAATTTTATTTAAAAAAATAACAATTATTCACTTACATGTATATTATTCGCTCGATGTTAACTAAATATTTCAAAGCTTTTTTAAATAATTCGGATTTGTTTTTTTTATCTATTATTTTTTTTATCTATATGGTACGATTGGACAATCCATGAGAAAACACAACAACCCGCCCTCCTTACAGATACGAAACTGACCTCGTCTTGTAAAATGTGTTAATAACCTATTTAGGCTAAACTTAGTTATAATCCTTTTTGTTATCCGGGCGATTTAGGCCTAAATTCCAGGTTCAAAATATATTTCAACTGACCTTTTTCTGTAAAATGTGGTGCAATAACTACGTTAGGCCTAATTTAGGCTTAAAATTTGGATAAGCCTTTTTGTATCCCAGGCTGATTTTAGCCTAATACCAGGTCAAAAAGCCTAATACCAGTATAGACAGAATCGAGAATCAATGCTATTTTATTATTTTATAATAATATTCAACTGAAAACATTGCTGGATCGGTAAGATTACCTTTAAGCAGGTTACGAAGGAAATTGTTTACCTTTCTTGTGAGTGGACGAGCAATCCTACTCTATGATATGACCTCGTATGTGTTTGGTCGAGAATTATTTTATCGCTTTTTTTGGTTTTACGTTGAAAAAACATGTTGTTTTCATATCCTGAACCTTACCTGTGAATTGGATGAAATTATATTTGAGGATGCGTGTTTTAGACCCAAACTCATTTTTAAAATCATAGTCAGTCTTTTAGCTGTTAACGCGGACTGCACAGCCTCAGGTTTTGTAATTAACAAGTGTTCTATTTCACTAATGTATATCATGAATCAACCTCTAACAGGGATATACCTCAATACAAGACATTAGCCCAGTGTTAAATCAAGATCCCGGAGTTAGGGTTTCATTCTTATATAAAAGAAACCCGATGGATTTGAATTTTCAAGTGTTGCTACCCAATCACACTGTTATAATACCAAGCGTATTTTCGTGAGTCCAGATGAATAACTTTGTATATGTATCACACTGAAGAATGGCTTACAGAATACTTTAAACCAAAGCTCTGCTTTTAAACTGACGAAACGTTATGAGCTGTGCGAGAAACCAGCGTAGCACTACTCTAGCATTTTATAACATCAAAGCATAATCAGTTTGGAAGTTAGATTATGGAGAGAAATAATGAAACAGCAGTATTTTGACACCTCCATTTTGGATTTCTAACATTTCAGGGCCTAGCAGCAGAGATGAAAATATATGTTAGAGGGTACTACGCAGAATGTTAATCAGTATGAAGAAGACATTTGTTTATTAATTACGTAACCGGTAACTCTTTACATGTATGTACAGAATACTACGCATTAAGAAACCCTGATTGCATTGATCCTACGCACCATCATCGATCGCTTTCCTAAGTTCTATAGACGTACAGGAATTCATTTATCTCTACTTAGAAAACAATGGCTAGAAAGTATTTATGCAGTGACCCGGAATGAAATATCTATGATATCTGAGCGGGACTTTTTACGTATTGTGTTAACTGAAAATTGTATTAATGAGACCGGACACTATATCATCGATTGATATTACAATGATTGGCATAATTGCAAAGATGAGAGAGACTTTTTAATATAGGAATCCTCACAAATAAAGATTTTCAAAAGGAATCGATAAGAACTCTATTGATCAAGATCGTCCTGTTTATTATATTATTTGAACCTCTATATATAAATTATATGTACAATATATTTAAACTTTGTTATATATTTATTTTTTCTCTTATATATAAATATAACTATATATTTGTTTGTTTATATATATATATATATATATATATATATATATATATATATATATATATATATATATTATATCTATAATATGAACTATATATATTATATATTTATACTATATTATACTATATATATATAGTATATATATTACTTATAGTATACCATAGTATATTATAAATATATATATTTATACAGTTTATATAATATATTATATATATATATATTATATATATATCATACTATATATAATATAAAATTCACTGTAAGATAATTGATTATTACAATTTCTATTAATATAGTAGTGTTTTTTATCCCTTATTGTTTACTTTCTTTAACTAAATATTTACATGAATGTTAAGAGTTTAAATAAACGAACTCCAGGTTCAGAGATATGAAAAAACCATGTTTTTACATACGTAAAACTAAAAAAGCGACTAAATATTCTCGACCAACACCATCGAGGTCATTTAAGAGATAAGATTTACTCCGTTCCACTCACAAAAAGGTAAACATTTCCTTCTTACCTGCTATGTAAAGGGGATCTTACCCGAATGCCAGCATGGTTTCAACACAGTTGAAATATCATTTATAAAATAAGTAATAATAATGACATTGATTCTCGATTCTTGTCTATACTGGACTTACCTTTTGACCTGGTATTTAGAGCTATAAATCAGACCCTGGATACAAAAAGGCTTATCCTAAATTTAGCCCTAAATCCTAAATTTATACCTAACGTAGTTATTGCACACATATTTTACAGAAAAAAGGTCAGTTTAGAAATATATTTTGACCTGGAATTAGGCCTAATACGCCCGGGATACAAAAGGCTTATCTAATTTTTCGCCTAAAAGTAGTTATTTCAACACATTTTACAGAGAGAAGTCAGTTTCGTATCTGTAAGGAAGTGCGGGTTGTATGATTGTTTTCTCGTGAAGGATTGTCAATGTACATAGGATATAGGATGAATAAATTAATATAATAAGAAAATCCGAATTATTTAAAAAACACCTTATACAAAATTGACATACAAGAGCGCGAATAATGATACTGTAAGTGAATAAATTGTTATTTTTTAAATAAGCAATTAGGAAGCTTTTAATAAAATACATTCTTTTCTAATATATCAACTGAGTTTGGTATTTTTCAACTTATTACATGGTTAAAAGATGATGTTAAAGCAGTAAGTCAAAATAGAATCATAACGTGGGCCATAGCTTATGTTAGAGCGAGGTGCTAGGGGTGACCTTACTGATTTTACTGATTTATTGTTTTAAGTACGTAAAATATATGTTTTTAATAAAATTTCATAAAATTTTAGTAAAAGTTATTTTAAAACTTGATAGTTATAAAATTTATAAACAAAAAGTATTAACAGTTAATAATAAATTTCTTTGTTCAAAGATAATGATTGATTTATATTTGAAGGTTTAAGAAACTTTGAAATAATTTGTAGTTCTATTTGACTGAAGAAATTAGTTTACGCTATGTTTAAATTAAAAAAAAAAAACCAAAAATTTGGTTTTTTTAAATTTAAAAATATTCCGGGTTTTTATATGTGATATGTGTGTGTGTGTAGCTGTGTGTGTGTGTAAGTAAATTGTGTGTGGTTGTAAGTAAATCTGTGTGAGTGTAAGTAAATCTGTGGCAGTGGATGTAAGTAAATCTGTGTGAGTGTAAGTAAATCTGTAGAGAAGATGGAGTGTTAGTAAATCTTGTGGGATGTGCAAAGATTAATTTCGCGTGTGTGTGTGTGTGTGTGTGTAAGTGTTAAATGTAAGTAATCTGTGTGTTGTGTGTGACGCGTGTGCGTATAGCTTAAATGTTCAGTGTCTAGGAAATTTGTAAGTGGCATGTGATGTGTGTTAAAGTGTCATAGTGATATGGCTCGTATAGTGTCTAGTGAATGTGTGTTCTACAAATAATAAAATAAATAACAATAGGCATGAAGTAAATAACCACTAAGTATGTTAATTAAGATATAAAAATATGTTTAGAAATAAAGTAAAAAAAATGTAAGAAAAATAAATAAAAAAATATAATTACATAAATCAAAAAGCTAATTTAAACAAATAAAAACTAATTTAAATAAATATATGATTAAACAGTAAAACATATGAGTTAAAGCAGTTTAACATAGCAGAAAGTTTAACAGTAAAGCAGAAAGTTAAAGCAGCAAAAGCAAAAGGTTAAAGCAGTAAAGCAGAAAGTTAAAGCAGTAGCAGAAAGTTAAAGCAGTAAAGCAGTTAAAACCAAAGCCACTAATCCCTTTGTTGCTATGTAACACCTCTCCTTTGATTTACTGCTTTAATGATTTTAATGTATATGAGTTAAAAGCAGTAAAGCAGAAAGTAAAGCAGTAAAGAGAAAGTTAAAGCAGTAAGCAGTAAAACAAAAGCAACTAATCCCCTTGTTGCTAGGTAACACCTTCATTGATTTACTGATTTACTGCTTTAGGTATGTAATGTAATGAGTTAAAGCAGGTAAGCAGAAAGTTAAGCAGCAGCAGAGTTAAAGCAGTAAGCAGCTAAACAAAAGGCTACTAGCCCCTTGTTCTGTTACTATGTTAAACCTCTACTAGATTTACTGAATTAGCTGACTTTAATGGTATGTTAAATACTATGAGTTAAAAGCAGTAAACAGTGAGTTTAAAGCAGTAGCAGAAAGTTAAAGCCAGTAAAACATGAGTTCAAGCAGTAAAGCAGTAAAACAAAAAGCATACTAATCCCTTAAGTGTTAGGGAAGGTGATTAGATTTACTGATTTACTGCTTTAAGGTTAGTGTAATGTTATGTTTTTTAATAAAGATTTCGTTACAATTTTGTAGTCAATAAATGGTTTATACATCACACTCTGGTTTTTTCTTCTTACATACAATTTTTTAAAAATTTATTAAATTAAAAAGGTATTAGGTAAAAAATATAAAGATGACTGTAACGAGTTACAGTTTTAGGTTTCCGCAGAAAATGTTTTAAAAATAGGCAATTTTGGGGGGGAATTAAAAATCGGCATCGGAAATTTACTGAAAAGAGAATTCTTTGACAATGTTTAAGTATGAAAATAAAAAAGAATGACTCATAGTATATATATTGTTTTCATTCCCGCAGGGAAATATTTCGCCATTGGGCGGGCGCACGCGGCGGAGCGGTAGTTACGGCAGGGAATATTTGCGCGCTGCGGTAGCGCACGCAGGCGTGCGGTTACGCGCGAAATAGGCCTGCAGGGCGCCACGCGGCGGGCGGGGACGGTCGTGGGACGCCCCTGCGGGAATAGCAAAAGGGGGTGGCTGTTCATTTTTGCGCGGAAGGTGCACAATTGCACCCTTGGTGGGTAGCTTTGAATCTAGGTGAAGACATTAATATTAACTCTGTTCATATGATGCGGGGTAGAGATGAGCCATCAAAGATGATTTCATCAGAGAGAAGAATCATCAATATAGATGGTATCAAAGATTGACGTCGATCAAAGTCAGTCATCAAAGATGGCCTTTCAAAGTTGCAGGCATTCAAATGCTGAGGCATTAATGCTAGGCATCAAAGTTGAGGCATCAAAATATCGAGTGATGTGAGTGTTAAGTGTAAGTGTCTATGCAACGAGTGTAGTGATTGAATTGTCTATAAGTAGTCATAGTGTGTATTAAGTGTTCACAGGAATGGTGTGTATAAGTGTCCATAGTGTGTATAAAGTGTTAGAAAAAAGACATAACTTGTAGGAAGGCATCCCTAGCAACTTGTACTATACACCAATCGATTCCCTCATACCTTATTACCTAGGGTAGACACCCATATTAGGGCTATTCTAGGCTCGGGAGGCTAGAAAGCTTTGAGAAAAGTGGCACTCAGTTGGCCCTATGTGGCGGCACTCAGTTGGCCTTATGTGGCACTCACCTTGGCACTGCATTGGCACACACTTGGCACTCATTGGCACTCATTGGCACTCAACGTTGGCACTCACCCGGCACTCAAAGAATAATCATAGAATACTCATAGAACACTAATAGACATCACTAGATATACGTTCAAGTAGGAACGAATAATGGGACGGGTGGGACACGAAGTGGCCAAAATTGGCGTGGGCCACAAATGACCCATGGTATATGCAAGGTCAATGCCGAAATTCATGGTCAAACAAGGTAAGACATCAAAAAAGGGCTAAGCCCTAAAGGGCAGCCAAAAAATTACCGTGGCAAAAAATGACCCTGGCATTATGCAAGGTCATGCCGAATATCATGGTCAACAGCAGTTAAGACATCAAAGGGCTAAGCCCCTAAAGGGCAGCCAAAATTACCGTGGGCCAACATTTGACCCATGTATATGGCAAAGGTTTATATCCACAATTCATGGATCAAACGAAGGGTAAAGACATCAAAAACGGCGATCAGACCCCTAAACCCTCAAAAGCGGCAGCCAAAATTACGTGGGCAAAAATGACCAGGATACTATGGCAAGGTTAATGGCCGAATATCCTGGAAAACCAAACAAAGGTAAAGACATCAAAAACGGGCTAAGGCCCTAAAGGGTGGCCAAAAAAATTACCGTGGGACAAAAATGACCCATGGAAGACAAAGGGTTGGTCGAAAAATTAGGGTGGGCCAAAATGGACCCATGGAAGACCAAAGGGTTGTCGAAAATTAGAGTGCGACCAAAATTGCCATGGAAGACCAAAGGGCTGGTCGAAAATTAGGGTGGGCCAAAATTGACCCATGGAAGACCAAAGGGTTGTCGAAAATGGGTGGGGTACGCTACAACGGTTGCTGCGCAACCGTTTGCGCAACCCTTCTTCGAAGGGTGCCAAAAATTAGGGTTGCCAAAAAAATAGGGTTGCCAAAAATTAGGGTTGCAAAAAATTAGGGTAGCCGAAAAATTACCGTGGGCCAAAAATGACCCACCAAAGGGTTGGTCGAAAAAGGTCTAGGCCACCAAAAAAAGGTCTAGGCCCAAAAAGGTAAAGGCCCAAAAAGGTAAAGGCCCAAAAAGGTCAAGGGCAGGTAAAAAATTGGGCTAAAAAAAAGGTCAAGGGCAGGTAAAATCAGCGTTGGTCATTTTGACCAGCGGCCTCCGAAATCCCTGTCCTACTACTTCAGACATTTTCCATTTATATTTAACATTCTTTAAAAAGGGGGGACTATTATATAATATTACCTTGCTGAATATCAATAGAAGGAGGTCTCTTTATATTAGATAAATTAGCAATAAATAAAAACATTATTGCAATGAAAATGTCTTTTCCAAAGCTATTTGAACCATAAATGTTCTCAAAAACGTTATGAAATCTGTTAGCTGGGAACTTACCTAATACATATACTCACACAAACACACACAGATACCCACACCCACACCCACACCCACACACCCCCACACCCACACCCACACCCCCACCCACACCCACACCCACACCCACACCCAACGACCACCACCCACCACCCACACACCCAACACCCACACCACCACCCACACCCACCCACACCCACACCCACACCCACAACCCCACCCACACCCACACCCACACCTACCTTAAACACACACCTACACAAAATACACAGGCAATATGAAATAATTATATATAATATTATATTATATTATATATAATATAATATAAATATATATATATATATTTAGAATATTATATATAAAAGTGGTGTGTAATATTAAATATATATATATATACTATATTATAATATATATACTATATAATATAAATATATATAAATATATATATATATATAATAATATAAATAGTATAAATATATTAGTTCTAAGGTATTATATATATTACTAATATAATTATATCTATATTATATATATAATATATATATATATATTATATATATATATATAATTTATATAATATGATATAAATATACTTACTATATATTTAAAAATTTTAAAAAATCCTTTTCTACCCCCAGGTAGGACTTTCGTCCTGTCAGTGGGACCCTTCGAGAAGGTTTCCTTGGGGAAACAAGGGTCCTAACGGCTAAGCCCGCTGGGGCATGGCCAGGCAATATCGCGGAGCGCCGCGATTTTTCCATTTGTAGCAAGACACCACAAAGTGTACTACATTAACGTACCTGAGTTGGGAAACGAAGCTTAGAGTTATAGAGAATAGCTCACATTCTCTAGCTCCAAACCCAAGTCTCGAACCGGGCGCCCCCGTTGAACTAGCGAGTGCTAACTGATGCGTTTCTTTGCTAGGAAGACTGGTGTTGTGTTATTATATATATTATATACTATATATATATATAATAATACTTTGAAATTTATATATATATATATATAAATAATATAGTATAATAAATATATATATATATGATATATAAATTTTATATTTATTAATATACTATTAATATATATATTAATAGTTTATAATATATAGTATAATATATATAAATATATCATATATATATATATATATATAATTATATAATATAATATTAATTATTATACTATTATAATATAAAATATATAATCTTTTTCATAATTTGCTTTAAGCGGGCATTACAGACATAGGCAATTACATATAATACTTTATTTTTTATGGAAACTTAATAAGGCAATTATTATTATTATTATTATTATTTACATTATTTATTATTATTATATTTATTATTATTATTATTATTATTATTATTATTATGTATTATTTATTATTAATTAAATAAATATTATTTATTATTATTATTATATCATTACTACTATATATAATTATATATAATATATATATAATTATTATATATATATATATAATATATCATATAATATAATATATATCTATATATATATTTATACTATATAATATAATATTAAAGATATATATATATATATATATATATTTATGAATGTGTGTCTGTATGTGCGTGAGGGTGTGTGTGTGTGTGAAAGGAAAAAAACCAATGAACAGAAACACGTGGTTCAAACGGGTCCGAATCTTAGTTCGGATCCTAGGTAGAAATTACCTAGAGAAGTTCCCCTCCTTGAATAGGGCTATGCCCGTGAGGTGTGAACTTTACATTAAAATAAAAAAAAAAATAAATAAAAAGTAGATAGATAGATAGATAGATAGATAGATAGATAGATAGATAGATAGATAGATAGATAGATAGATAGATAGGTAGATTTAATAAATAAATATTATAACCACCTCTTACTTTGAAACTTCAAATTTAGTTTAAAATAAAAATAAAAACTTCGAACAACGCGAATGATTTTTTTCCACAGACCTAAAATTGTAAGTAAGACACAAACATTATTTACAGAGGTAAAATATAATCCTCCAAACCTCCTTCAATGTTCCCCCCTTTCCAATTTTTAAATCCCCCACTCTTTTGGGGGGTCTACTTTGATATTTTGCTCTGCACCGGCGGGATCTTTTTCCGGAGAAATATTTGGGTCTTTTTTGGCAACAACTGAACAACTTTTATTAATGACAAATTTTCGTGTTATCTGAAAAAGATAAAAACACACAAGAAAATCTCTTTCTTTGTTTTCAAGATAAAACACAGGCTTTTATATGTATATATATAAATATATATATATTATATATATTATATAAATCCTTATAATCTATATCTATAATATATTATTATATATCAAAAATATATAGATATATATATATTCAAATTATAATAATACATAATATATAATATGTATATATACTATATCTATATATATATCTCTAATATATTATATATATTATTATATATATATATATATATATTATATAATATATTTATATATTATATAAATATATTTATATGTTATATATATATAATATATATTATATATATATATATATATATATATATGATAATATATATAGATTTCATATATATATATATATATATATAATTTATAATATAATATATATAATATATATAATATATATCTATATATATATATATATTATATAATTATATATATATTAATATATATATATTATAATATAATTATAATTATTAATATACTAATAATATTATATATAATATATCACTATATATATCTCTAAATATATAATAATATAATACATTTATAATATATAAAAAATATTCCTATAATATATATAATAATAAATTATATAATATATAATAATACTTATCATAGTGCATTAGATAACTAATAATATACATACCATATATAATATATAATATATATATAAATATAGTATAATAATTATAATATTTAATATATAAATAGTATATAAAAAGTATAATATAGTATAATATATATAATATAACTAA
>JABUQX010058422.1:0-25000 GCA_015478945.1 Trachelipus rathkii | reverse complement strand
AACAGAATCTAGGTTTGATAGGAAAAGCTCAGCTTCAGAGCTCAAATCGCATGAGTTGCTTAACCCTCAGAGTTTATCAAATCGACAATGACAGTGGTTTGACCCCTTGAGGAATTTGATTTAGTTTGAAAATTCAAATTTGTATTTAGTCTTAATTTTTGAGTTTTTTAAAAAGTAGTTAAAGAAGCATATTTCAAAATTAGGTAATTATATATATATTATAATATATATAATATATATATATATATTATAGATTATATATATATATTATATTATATATTATATTATATATCGTATATATTATAATATATATATATATATAATATATATTATATATTATATATATATATATATATAGATATATCAATAATATATATATATATATATATAAATATATATAATTATATATAATATATATAAATAATATATTAAAAAATTATATTATATATATATATATATATATATATATATATATATTATATATTATATATATAATATAAATATAATATTTTATTCATATATATATATATATATAATATATATTATAATAATATATTATAATTAATATATTATTATTATATATATAATATTATATATATATATATATATAATATATATAACATATTTATATATAATATAATATATAATATATATATATATAATATATATATATATATTATATATATAATATATATTATATATATAATATATATATATATTATATATATATTTATATATATTTATATATTATATATTATATAATATTATTAAATTATATATATATATATATATATAATATATATATATATATATATATATATATATATATATATATATTAATATATATAATATATATATATATATATATATATATATATTAATGCCACGATATCTCTCATAAAAAAAAATTTCATTTAAGTCATGAACCCAATGGTTCCATAGAAAAAACCCCGGGGTATTAAGGTCTTATTATTGATCAGTAAAAAATGTTACAAAGTTACAAAGTGGTCTTTATAACTTGCATATAAGAATAGAAGAGATTTTTTCTTTGCAGCTCAATTGATTTGCAAAGTAGTTTTTCAAGATACCTTGAAGGAAAAATAATGTATCATAGACGAAATAGGATGGAAAGAAAATTATTGGCAGACAAGCTGTCCAATTTGTATCAGGTCCCACCTACTGTACTTAACCAAACCCAAAAAACTAACCGGAGTGCTTAGGTAAAAACCTTTAACGACATATACATAAAGTCTTAAATAAAATGACACGAATTCTGTGACAATTGTTAACTATTTTGCACATTAAATGCTAACGTTCCAGTCAATTCTTGAGCACTCTTAAATTATGCTTCACTTTTACTCCTTCTTGTTGTAAACGCACCATTTACTCTCCTATCGGTAACTTTTATCACAATCTGATGTTTTAATTTTAATACATTCCTTCCAGCAGCTCCATCATGGCTTAAATGTACTTTCTTGCACTTTAATCGAGCTAATTCTAGGGAATTGCGTTGCTTATCTGCTAATTATTCTAACAATGAATCCTACTTTGACTCGAAGGACGATTCGGCCACTGCTGAAGTGATAGGGGCAGTAATCACCGAAGGAATGACAAGGTTATTTATATCTTCAACTAAATCTTTTTCTCCCCAAAATCCATGGTTCGACGGGGTCTGTTTTTGTGTTATTCAGTAGAAAGAGAGAGAGAGAGAGAGAGAGAGAGAGAGAGAGAGAGAGAGAGAGAGAGAGAGAAAGGAGAGAGAGAGAGAGAGAGAGAGAGAGAGAGAGAGAGAGAGAGAGAGAGAGAGAGAGAGAGAGAGAGAGAAACATCGCTTATCGGTTATGAAAAAACTCTCGTTCTCCTACCCCTCTTATTAATTTTCAGTCTTCTTGGAATCGTTGCAGGGATATTATTCAAAAGGCCAAGCGCAAATTTACTAAAAGAAAGTTCGACAACCTCCTTGGTTCTCATTCTGATAAAAATTTTTGGCTTCTTTCCAAAAACATCTCTAACAACTTTTGTAAATCTGTCTTTCCTCCTCTTATTCGCTCTGACGGATCTGTAACTAACTCTCCTTCTGAAAAGGTCAATCTCTTCGGCCCCCTTTTTTTCATCTAATTCCATCCAAGAATATTCTGGTATCCCATTTCCTACTCTTTCTCTTTTCAGGTGTTCCATGTCTTTACCTGTAATTACATATGATCAGGTGCAAGAGTTGCTGAAATATATGAACGTCAGGAAGGCTATCGGTCCGGATGACATTCCTCCCAGTGTTCTGAGGGAGTGTGCTTCTGAGCTGGCGCCTGTCCTTATTCAACTCTACTCTCTACTCTCTACTCTCTATGCCTGAACACTAAGACTTTTCATCAATGCTGAAAGTTCCTATATGTTCAGTCGATCCTGAAAAAATGTAGCCGCCCTGATCCTTCTAACTATTCATCTGAGGGGGGGGGGACTCCAGCTCCACCCTTATTTTGGATAGGGTTGAGTCTAAGCCTAAGAGACTAATAAACTGGCCCATACTTTCTATCTTCCTTTACCCTCTATCTCTGCGACGTGACGTAAAAGCACTATTTCTTTTCAATAGGTACTATAACGGCAGGTGATAGAGGGAATTAACCTTTCGCATTCCACACCACTGTGTTGATCTTGTAGTACAGGAGTTGTATTGCTCTCGCACGAATTTTGCATGAGGATTGAAAACAACAGGCTCGCTCGTTGTGGTACCTCTCTCTATCCAGCCACTTCTGTTCTGTGGAACTTGTTATCTTTTGTTTTATTCTTCTGTATTTAATCTTTCTCTCTTTGAAACTCAGGTGTGCCCTGACCTAAGAAATTTGCATTAAATTTGAACTTAGGTTGCTTTCCTATATTATATTATCTATCCCCTCCTTGAAAAGAGCTCATGCGCTATCTTAGCTCGGGGACTACTAATTATCAGACGGAGTCTCAAAATATTCGATTAATCACCTCACTCTATCATGACTATATATAATATATATATTATATATATTATCCATTATGGGCACCTATATATGATATATATCCTCTCGCATTACTCCTCAAGATATATATATATATTATATATATATATATATATATATATATATAATATACTAATATATATATTATAATCAGTTACTAAATAGTTATGATATGTTTTGTTAAGAATACACAGAGAAAATCTGAGTCAAATAAACGCGGATACGTTCTCCACTCTACTCATCTGCCACACGCTTCCTCTACACTATCTCCGCCACACATATAATGCCATCGCGGGGGTCGCGCTCAAAAGACACACCATAACACGTGAGAGAAAACGCAGGAATCTCATCAAGCAAAAAGAGATAGAAAGACTCTTCGTCGAATATATTTGTTATGAAAATGACTCTTACAACTTGTTCCGATTAAGATCAATACACTATCTCAAACTTCTCTCTCAATACCTTAACTCATTGATCTGAGATACCTGTTATTTTGTGTCTCCTTATACATAGTCTCTCTTGATACATCATCATTCACCGTCTTCGGACTAGGTGGATTAGCTTCCATTACCTATATATATATTAATATTATATATATATATATATAAATATATATATACTATAATAATTATATTTAATTATATATATATATATAAATATATATATATATATATAAATTTATAAGTTTATATTAGATATATATATATATATTATAATATATATATATTAATGTGTATATATTATTCAGGCTTCGGTTCAAGTTACAAGTACTTGTATTTGACTTTGTACTTAAGTACATTTTTGGAGTACTTGTACTTGCAGCTTGTACTTGAGCCTTTTGTACTTTGTACTTGTGCTTGGTACTTGTGCTTGGTACTTGTTTAGAGCGACAAACTCTTCATCTATTCGATATCTCAAAAATTACAATAAATAAAAAAAAAAAGAATACATAGCTGGAATGCTGGTCCAATTTTAGGGCGGAAAATGTATAAAAAAAAAAAAAAAAAAAAAAAAAAAAAAAAAAAAAAAAAAAATATATATATATATATATATATATATATATATATATATAAAAAACTGAAAAGGAATACATTTTTGGAATCCTGGTAAAATTTTAGATAGGAAAATGTAAAAAAAATAAAAAAATAAAAAATATTATTGTTAATAATTATAGTAATATGATTAGAGAGCCTATTTAGAGGACCTTTTATGGTACTCGTTAAAATTAAATAGGACTGCTTTAAATTTTGCTTTTTTTCTTTTACTAAAGAATACCCCAAGGGTTTTATACCGCACCGATGGCAGGAGGGTCGGGGTCTCTCGGCCTTCCGGAGGGAACTACGGGTAGGACTAATTCCCCCCTCCCGGGGAGGGTCTCCGGAACCCCGCTCTTTGGTTTTTGGTGTCGCGGGGGTTCCTCCGCCCCTCCCCTACGGGGTTATTGGAAAACGTCCCCCCCTGTTGTCCCCGTCGCGGCTCAAGCCCCCTACATTGCCGTGTTAATACCTTTACAATAATATACTCATATATATATATAAATGTCCCCAGCTTTCCTTAAAAAAAAAAAAATTGCCAATATTTATTTTATTTATTTTATTTATTTATTTATTTTTACATTTTTCTAAACTAAAATTTTACACAAGGATTCCAAAAATGTATTCCTTTTCGCTGTAGCTATGTAGTTTTTTGAGATATGTTTTTTTTTCATCTTTTTTTATTTTTTTTTTTTTTTTTTTTTTTACAGTTTCCGAAATAAAATTTTAGACCAGCATTCCAACAATGTATATCTTTTCCTTGTAGCTATTGTAGTTTTGGGAGATATGGATGATAGTTGTCGCTCTAAACCAAATATCACCGCCTTTTGTACTTGGTACTTGTGCTTGGTACTTGCAAGACTTTTTGGTTTTTTAACTTGCCAATATTTTTATTTCTATCTTATCACATTTTCCTACGTATTGAATAATTATTTTACTCTATATATGTTTCTAAATAAATTTCCATTTAGGAATATAAAAGCATGTCATTTATATATATATATATATAATATTATATATAATATATACTATATATATATATATTATATATATATATATATATATAGTATATTATATATATATATATATATATTATATATATAAATATATATAATATAGGGTATATTAATATATATATATATATTAATATATACTTAAACTATATATATATATATTATATATATATATATTATATATATATATATATATTTATATATATATTATAATATATATATATAATATATCATCAACACCTTTTTTCCCCAAGACTGGAGGTTAAGGTGACCGTAAACATGAACCGCAAACACAATAGAAAGTGAAAGAAATATGCAACAAAGTCAGAGAAATAGAAAGACCCAAACCCCTACCTCACCTAATATACACCATATTTATGGAGAACTCGCCGCAGTCAGAAAATCCAACCCTAGAGCTTCACGAGCACCGAAGAACAGGCACCAAATCAACCACTTGAACCATCTTGCCAATGTGGGGGCTCATCCCTGGCCCAGGTGGGCCACAACCATACACCCTCACAAAAACTCAGCATTTACTTCCTCCAGACATTCTTTTGCTGACTCAATCCACTTTTTATTCGGTCTTCCCAGCCAGTCGATTCCCAACCACACTCGCCACTATACATCCGCTTAACCAACCGACTATCATCATCCTTTCCCACTGGACCCAAACCATATCAAGCTTACTTCTCATTTTATCTCTCATTATCCCTTTTTTCACACCTTACAACTCTGTAATACGTTCATTCTCATTTTATCATCCTTCTCAACTAACACGCCCTAAGATTGTCCATCTAAACACTTGTACCTTAGATCTATACCTCTTATTTCCAGACCATAGTCTCACTACTATACATTAACAACAGGTAACAACACCCCTTCACGTAAGACCCTAGCACACTTAAGACTAAGTCTCTTTACACCACCAGATTAATTGCACAGCCACTTCTTGCCAAATTCACAACTTCCCACTACACCTCGGCATCATCAATTCCTTTTCGTCCAACATATATATCCTAATATTTAAACTTCAGTCACTTTTCCAGCTGCTCACATCTAGGCAATAACTTTTAACACCGACGGCACTGTCCTTCACTTACCAACCCATAACCTTGTCTTATCTACGCTTATTTTCAAACCCATCCTTTTACACCCCCTGCAACATCTCTCTACCAATCCTCTCAAAGTCTCTTCAGATTCACAGCAAAAAAACCATATTATTATATATATATATATATATATATTAATAATATAATATATATATACTATATATATATATATATAAATAATATATAATATATACCTAATAATATATATATAATATATATATACCTAATATATATATACTATTATATATATAATATATAGTATATATATAATCTATATATATATATATATATTATATATATATATATATATTATATATATGCTATATATATATATATATATATATATATATATATATATATATATATATATATATATTATTATATATTATATATATATATATATATTACCTATATTATATATTATATATAATAATACTATATATATATATATATATATATATATAATATATATACTATATATATATTATATATATATATATATACCTATATATATATAATAACTATAATTATATATTATATATATATATATATTATTATATTATATATATATTATATATATATATATATATTATATATATGATATATATAATATATATATATATAGCGATATATTGATTGATTGATTTGAAAGTTGTGTAAAACAAAGCGTTTATGGGGGATATAGTTCCAGGGATTGGAGAGGAGAGCTATTATACCATATATAAGGGTAAGGGGATAAAAGGAAAACGGTAAGTATTATAGGGTAATTAGTTTATTGAGTGTTGTTAGAAGATACATGCTGGTATTTGGTCGAAAGAGTGCGTCGAAGGAGAAGAACTGATTTTGGGGAAGAACAAAGTCGTTTTAGAAGTTGTTCTAGGGAAGTGGGATCAAATCTGTAACATTGAAACAAATGATTCGGATAATTGAAAGAGGAGAAGAATAAATTGTATTTAGTTTATGGATTTGCAACAGGCGTATAATAGAATTTAATATTGAAGCTCCTATGGCAGTTTAGTGATTTGCGTGATTGTAGGTAGTTTTCTGAATGGAATCAAAAGGTATGAATGACGATAGGGAAGCGTGTGTATGAATAAATAGAGCGGTCGAAAGTGATTGGTTAATATTAATTAGCGGAATGAGACAGGAATGTGCTATGTCTCTTGGCGATCCAATCTGCATGTGGATGAGGTTATTGGAAAGAATTAGAGGTAGCGGTGACAAGGGATAGTGTTAGATGATGGAGAATGGAAGGAGTGGAAGGTTTCCCTTCCTATTATATTGGTATGATTGGTTTTGTGGGGAAGCGAATTCTTGAAAAGAGTTTGAGAGACTTGTAGAGAGATTTGGTAGGGTGTGTTAAAAGGAGGGGTTTGAAAGTAAACGTAGATAAGAGTAAGGTTATCGTTGTGAGTGAGGGTAGCCTCGGTGTGAAGTTATTTTAGATGGTGAGCAACGTTGGAAAAAGTGTCTGAATTTAATTATTTAGGATATATGTTGGAATGAAAAAGGGAGGCGATAATGCAGAGTGTAGTAGGAAAGTGTTGAATGGCAGGAAGGTGGCTTGTTGCAATTAAATCGTTTGGTGGATGTAAAGTGCGCCGCTAGGGTCTTACATGAGGGTATGTTGTTACCCGTGTTATATATAGAGTGGGACTAGGTCTGGATAAAGAGGCTAGATCAAAAGTACAATGTGTTCCAGATTGACAATCGTGGCGTGTTAGGGGTGAAAAGAAATGATAAAATGAGGAAGAATGAACGTATAGAGAGTTGTTTGGTGTGGAGAGATTGGGGTTAATGAGAGAATAAATGAAAGTACGTTGAGATGGTTGGTCATGTGAAAGGATGGATGAGTTAGTCGGTCGGTTAAACGGATGAATAGTGGTGGTGTGTGTTGGGAATCGACTGGATTGGAGACCGAGAAAAAGTGGATTTAGTCAGAAAAGGAATGCCTGGAGGAGAGAAATGGAGTTTGGCAGAGACGAGAAGAAAGGTGCTTAACAGGAGTGAATGGGCGGGTTTTGTGAGAGGGTATGGTTGTAGCTCACATGGGCCAAGGAATTGAACCCTCATTGACGAAGATTTCAAAGTGTGGGTCCATCCCAGGTCCATGAAGCCTCTAGGGTGGATTTTTTCTGACTGCGAAGAAGTTCTCATAATGGTATTAAAGGGAGTGGTAAGGCTGGGCTTTCTTTCTACTTGCTTTCATATTCTTCTACTATTTTTTTGTTTCCGGTGCATGTACGCACCTTACCTCCAGTTTGGGATAGAAGAAAGAAGGTGATTGATGATGATGATGATTGATATATATATATACTATATTATATAAATATAAATATATATTATATATATATATATATTATAATAATATATAATATATATATATATGTATATATATGCAAGTTTTCATAACAAGTATTGTACTGATGCCACTGTACTTGTTACTATACTTGACTTGTACTTGAACAATTCTCGAGATACTATGTACTTGTACTTGTAAACTTGAAAAAAATGTACTGACCCAACCCTGATATATTAATATATATATATATATATATAATACTATATATATATATATAATATATCTATATATTATATATATATATATATATATTTAATTATATATATATATATAATTAATATATATATATATATATATATATAATATATATTATATATATATATTATATATATCATATATATATATATGTATATATATATATATATATATATTAATATATATATATACATATAATAATATATATTATATATATTATATATATGATATATTTTATATAGTGTGGTATATATATATATAAATATGATAAATATAAATATATATATATAATATATATAATATATATATATATATATATAGAAATAATTATTGTTTATTTGATATATAATGTTATAGAAACATATAATATATATATAAAAAATAAACTCTATTAAATTAAAAAAAAAAATTATTACATCATATGATATAAATTGAATTATTACTGAAAGTTTTCATTTATTACTTTATTATTGGCACTCTTGCAAATGTCATAAAGCAATATATTTTCTTATAGTTACTAAAATGTTACTTTAAATTCTAGCCAATAATAATAAATTTAAATGATTATATGTTATCTCTAATTAAAAATTTTACACCATTATCATTTGATTAGAGGTCGTTCGCTGAGAGATAAGCTATAACCCTTCCTCTCTCGACTATGTCATGCACGACTCTCCTTTAGAATTTTATTTCAATAATTGATTTAAATATATTAATTAATTTCTTGAACAATCAGTTATAATAATAGATTACTAAATAATAATGCTGAAGTATTTCAATATATTTTAAATGATTTTCAAATTTCGTATTTGAAAAGGAAGACATGGCTGCCGCCACATCTTTCTTCTGGCTTTGTGTATCTCAGCCAACCACCAACTCGGTGCATAAAATCACCCAGCTTCGGCATAAGATACCAAGCTTTTTTAATGCTCTTACATCTGATTGGTTCATTTATTTTAGTTTATATATGAAAGCGTTTCAAGGTGCATGGAAGTCCACACCTTATAATATGCATATGAGTTTTAGTTTACATTATTTTTAACGATTTTCTTAGAGGCCAGTGAGGACAAGGGTTAATTTTGTGTAATCTCTTTATACACACATACCGAGTGGGGATTATACCATACAATTACTGAGAGTCAGTTATGATTCAGTAAATTTTGATGACCTTGGCTGCAATCAGAGTTTAAAACGGAAATATATTTTTTTCAAAGTCTGACTTTTTGACTTGAACTACAAAACATTGAACTACAATTGAACTACACTATGCTTACACTAAGTTTATTAGAGAAAGAAAAAAAAATGAAAGATAACTTAAAGGTAATTTTTTTTAACAATATGATATTTACTTCATTATATCTAATAACTATTTGCTATAAAGTATCTCGCTTCTAACCTATTCTTAAAACCAGGGCTGAGGAGCCGGAGCCGGAGCCGGAGCCGGAGCCGGACCTGGGATCCGGAACCGCGGAGCCGCAAGGTTTTGGGTGGAGCCGGAGCCGGAGGTGAAACTTTTTGAGGGACTGGAGCCGGAGCCAGAGCCGGAGGCGAAATTTTGGGGGATCTGGACGAGCCGGAGTCGGAGCCGAAATTTTAGGGAACTGGAGCCGGGAAGGCCGGGAGTCGGAGCGCAAAAATAGGCTTCTCCGCTTCCGGCAAATACAAAATTAAGTAATATTAATTTTAATTAACAGGGATTATATATATATATATATATATATACTAATATACTATATACTATATATATATATATATTACTATATATATATATACCATATATAATTAAATATATATATACTAATCTATATGCGAGTGTACTATATATATATAATTATAATATAATATATATAATATTTACTACATATATATACTACTATATATATATATATATATACTACTATATATATATACTATATATACTATTATATATATATATAATATATATACTTATGTACCTGTTGAATCTATCTTCCGGATCGCTCCTACCTGACGTGGTCACTCTATAATACTAGAGCATTTGAATCATATATATAAGCATAGTAGAGTAGATGGTAGCTGAGATATCAGACTATAGTGAATAATAGAAAATATTATATAATCTAATTGATAGAGAGAGAGCACCAATTCTTATGATGATCCAAGCAGATATTTCATATGTATAAGAGTAGATAAGTGTGAAGAGAGAGGAGATGAATATATTATAGGAGATAGAGTAGAGAGTATAAGAAGATAGAGAGTGATATTTGAGAAGATAGAATAGAGATAGATATAGATGAGATGAGAGATGATTTATATATATATAAGTGAAGGAGAGATATATAGTGAGTAGATATTATAGATATAGAATATGAAGTAATATGGGAGAGATATAGAATGAGATAGAGAATTATATATAGGAGATAAGAGAAATAGAGTGAATTAGATAGAGTATATATAATAATATAATCACTGATAATTAAGATATAGAGTAGAGAGATGATTTAATACCTTTTTTATGAAAATGACTATAATAATATAAGTTAATATATGATGAATACGTAGATATGAATATAATATAGATGATATATAATATAGTGAGTAGATATATAGATATATATATATATAGCTATATTATACTTAACTACGTATATATAGAGATAGACGTATGATATATATCATAGTTAGTAGATATATATTATATATATATGATCTCTGATTTGTATCCAGAAAATGATAATTAATGCGTAATACGATCTTAATTATCAATAATACAAGAAAGTGATCGATGAGGGAGATAAAGACCTTCTACTAGAATAACTTTAATTACTTAAGTTTAATATCCTTAGAAAAAATGCATTCAAACTAAGCAAAGAAAGATTTAGGAAAAAAAGAACAGCACGCAGATTGAAATATACTAGGAAAAGAAGTACTGAATTACGCACACCTGTATAGATGAAGAAAGAAATGTACTGAGTATGACATTGTGTGACCAAGATAATGAAGAGTGAGACACAAGTTCGAATGGGAAACAGACAGTGCTCGAGTCGCGATCGAGTACACAAAGAGAGATCTACCAAAGACATGACCAGTTGACTCATGGGGTCACCAGAATACACACCGTATTGAGGTCCTTTAGAAGATAAGTGACGAGAATTTAAACGCTTAGTCATCAAGCAGAGCATGATGCGTGACAAGTATTGTTAAAAGGAAAGGTGAAGCTAAAGGAGGTGCAAGGAGATAAACCTTTGAATTCGAAAAACTCGGACGAAAGTAAGTGGAAGAACTTTTTCAGTTGGACTCGAATAAACTTGTTCTGTCTATGTTAAGTGAAAATATCAAAAATACGAATTGGAATATAGAATGGTTAGTTAGAAAGGATAAGTGAGCATATAGGTATCGTATCTGTTGGAGAGAGAGAGAATGAACCAAGGATTATGAAGAGGCACTGTTGGTAGGAGAGATGGACTATAGAAAGTAGGAGTAGATGGAAAGTCCCTTTAGAATGGAAAAATACCTTTGTAAAGATAGTTCTGGAAAAGTGAAATAAATCAAGAAAATAGAAGAGCATTAAAAGAATGATGCCGAGAATGAGATAAGAAGCAGAAGACGCTGATTGTGCATTTTTAAAAATGAGGAGAACTTACACGATGGGCAAAGAGCTGAAATTATTCTTATTCAATAAGATGATAGATGAATGTGAACGGAGAGGTGTAAGAATATATTTCATAGAAACGAAGTTAGCACGCAGTAAGAGAAACGAAGGACAGAGAGAAAATCTCAGAACATTTCAGCGAAATATTAACCAAGAAGTGATATGAGTTAATTATAAAGGGATACTTAAAAGAATTTCGAAGTATACAAGAGACAAGTAAATGTGCATAGATTTAGGGAGACTTAACACAGTACAAATGAATGATGACAGTACGATGAAAAATTAAAATAGAAGGACGAATGAGATGAGAAATAGGAGCTGTGAGGGATAAAAGTTAGATTTACTGATTGATGATTGAATGTACAAAACGGAAGAGAGAGGTATGAAGTGGATGGAGTAGTTTGTACTCAGAATGAACTTGATTAAAGGACTAGAAGAGGACGACAGATAGTGTAGACCGAGATGATAGAATGTATAAGCATTGCAACATGGAGAGATGAGGAGGAGTTCATACTTTGCAGTTAGCAGTGATGATGTTCTCCACAATACTCATAGAGCAAAATGCTAGAATGAGGAAGACGCACTCGAGAACAGAATAGCGAAAGCACAGACAGCAGTACCCCAAGAAGTTATAGGAGGTGTACTAAAGAGAATGCAGACTAGCGAAAAGATGATAGCAGAAGTACTTTTGGGATGCAAGAGGCGAATCTAAGATGTGAGACGAGAGATGGAAAGTACGGTGTCTATGTAATGGACTGACTGAAGATGGATTCGATGAAGACTGAAAAGAGATGAGAGAGAGCAGAGATGATAGTAGGATGGAAAGGTAAGAGAGATGGGCAGATGAGCGAGATACTTCTGAGAACGTATCTCTCTATCCGAGACAGACTCAGTGGGAACCAGAGTGTACGAACACTCGAAGAATTAATGTAAAGAGAGAGAGACACCGCATTTCTTTTTAAATAGTATCTTATTCTATATCATACTATATACTACTCAGGTATCTCGATCACTCCAGTGCAAATTTTAATTTCTTCTTAATGTGGCAAGTACGATGCATCGGTGCAAATTAATTTTACGTCAAAATCGTGCTACAAATCCAATCACTTATCTATGTAGAGAAACCAGTGCGTGATGAAAATATATGTACAATATATGAGCCTATATTAAAGTATTCTTAGATACTTTGCGCAAATATATTTGAATATGCTCTTATTGAATAAGTAGAGTGGCTCTTGTTTTTCAAGGATGTTCCATAGATGTGAATCTCTTTGACTATTAAAGGCTCGGAGTGTACAGTAAATGATAGATGTGTATAAATTAATAAGTATTGATGGTGGAAGCTAGAGAGCACTTTGAGAAAGATAGGCAACAATTCGGGCTTGTGAGTATCTACTATTGATTCAATGCTGGGCAACCATAGAGAGTGCCCGTACGGAGATAAGATTAGTTTTCAGCTGCAGTTAAGGAGGATTGCATGCCGTGTGTTGATACATATTTCGTCAGAGAGAGCAGAGTAAGGATGAAAAGAAGTACTCTATTATAGTGTATGCACACATGTTGAAAGGTGGTAAGAAAATTAGTTGGAAAATAGATGAAGCAGCATTGTGCTATGTACAAACGTCGTAATATGCCAAAAATGACTAATAGGAAAGAGCACATAACTCTTAGGTTAAACGAACAATACACAGCGCCAACATGTTGAATTGTACATACAGTGAGAAAAGTAAAAACTGGCTGCTAGTGGGTATCTCTACCATGAGTGTGTGTATGAGATGAATAATGATTAAATACGAACCCCGAGAAATCTAAATGCTTATGCGCGAGTGCTTAGTAGCATAGCGCAACTCGCGAGTGTGACTCGGTACCTTCATGGAGATGTATTATGCTATAGAAGACATTTGCACAGAGAGTGAATTCAGCACAAACTAGCACTATATTGCGTTCAATTATCACAAAAGCGTGTGCAGAGCTCGTTGACGAAGTCTCTTATCTATTATGCTACTTATAAATAATAATTAAAAAATCGAGATATCTAAGACATGGTTTTAAAGATGAGTTATTTAAGTGTATGGATTTATTTTTAGTGAAAAATATATTTAATAAATATTTCATATTCTATAACCTATTCTGTATTTTAATTTACACAGTGTAATATTATTTTAAGTTATAATGAACTCACACTTAGAAAGATATTGTCTTTTCTAAATTATGAATATATATATATATAATATATATAATATATTAATTATATATATATATATATATATTATAATATATATATATATATATATATATATATATATATATATATATATATATATATAATATAATTAATATATATATATATATATATATATATATTTATATATTATATATTATATTATATAATATATATATATTAATATACCTTATTAATACTATATTATTATACATATAATACTTATAAAAGATTATTTATCATATCATCAATATACTATATATATGTATATATTATATTTATATATATATATATATATACTAAATTTATATTAAAGGAGATTTCTTAGTACTCTCAAAGGTTACTTAAATGTGTTTTTTTTGTCCTAAAGAGAAAGTATTTATAGCATTTGATTCTGTAGGAATGTTAATTTTTACAGTATATGAGCTGTGTTAAAAAAATTATATATAAAATTAATAAGAAATATAATTTTTATAATATTAATGACTAAAATTTAATTAAATTAAATTAATATTAGAAATCATAATATACAAAAATAAATTATTACGTTAGTCCATTTATAAAATAATATATTATTAAAACCTACTAATGTATAGGAAGCAATCAAAATTTTCATTTCGGTGCCCTTTCAATAGTTTTAAATAATAGAAAGGATACTTTGTCAAGAAAATAGCTGAGGAAAGTAACAAAATTTTGTATAGCTTGTTTTTTATTAAAAAAACAAATTTGAATTTTAAAATGTATAAGATTATGCAAAAACTGAAAAATTTGGCCAAAGATGTGAATGGATATCATCCGAAGTCGGGTTATTATAGTAAGATATTTCTATCGTACTATATACACTATTCATATTATATATATTAGAGTTATAATATAGGGTCAGTAACTAAGTGACTATCAAACTCCTCATATTATGGTCCTTTCCTTTTGCTTTATTATTACATCTTGGACTCCAGCGTAAGAATCTTTTGCGCCTAGAAAGTCTCTCAAAAACCTCTGTAGATTGAGTCTCTGGTAGAACTGAGGTTTTTTGGTAGGTCCTAATGGATAGATGCTAATTATTAGCTTAGTTCTAGTGAAAGGGCAAAACCCTACTACCTTGAGTAGTGTAACTCGAGGTAATTAGGCTTAGTCTCTCGGGAAACCATTTGCTCGCCGTGTAAAAATGGTTATTTTATCTAGAGGATCTAGGGTATTAAGCATTTCGTGCAGAAGAAGAAGTATGCTATAGGTACCAACTGAACAGGGCGATATGCCCTTCCTGGAGTTGTTATAGATTATAGATTATATTATTTATTCTGAGGACATGAAAAATTTTCTATAGATTCAAAAAAACTTCTATAATTACAGAAAAGTTATAAGTTTAAGTTATAGTGTTATTATAATGAAATAAATTAGTGTATTTAGTGGATATCAAGTATTTACTGGTGACATAATTCTAATGAATAGTGCTTGCCTAATACTAAAGATATTTTTAAATTAAGTATAATAACTCTTTAACACTCTTTTCTATAAAACTATAGATAAATTTTTTTGAACTTTTATGAATAATTTTTGGTCTCAAATGTTTGGGTCAGCTGTATCTTAACTCGAGTATTTACAATATATATATATATATATATATATTAATAATATATATTATAATATAGTATAATATTATATATTCTAGTATATATATATTATATTATTTGTACAGTCAGGGCGGTAGTAATATATATATATATATGAGTTAGAGTGGACCACTTTTAGGTATAACTTGGTCTTCCGACTCTCCCCTAATGCACACCTTTTTATTTTTGAGAATTTTTTTTTTAAATTTTAACACTTTTTATTTAAATTATATATACTCATAAAGGCCTATGTCTGGGTCATAAAGTCAACTACATAAAAAAATATAATAATGTGTAAAATTACTAATAATATATAAGTTTTTATTAAAGTATTTAGTATAATAAATCAGTACCGAGTTCTAAAGCCTGACCGTAGGTAAGGGGTGAAGCGGGACTCACCTAAATTGAGGGGTGTAACTTACGTAGACCTCATCTGGTATATATATTCGTCTTTTACGTTATATTATTCAAATATTTTATATATTTAATATTTATTAATATTTTATATATAATAATTTTATTACATTATTAATATATAAATTTATATTATATATAATAGTATAATTATTATGCTACGAATTAAATTAAATATAACAGAACAATTAACGTAATAATTAAAATAATATAGGAACTAGTTACCCTCTCTCCGCTCAAATATTTTGACACTTTTTTGTGAAACATTTATTTTGTTACATGTAGCTATAGATATACTATTTTCGATGGTATTTTTATAATAAAAACTTTTTAGGATTCTAAATACTGATTATATATATCTAATCGTTTAGTGTGATTATATATACACCATTAATATAAAAATTATATTATTATATATCTGTAAAACAGCATCATTTTAAAATGACGAACTATTAATAACAAAGGATTTAAGTATTATAAAGGAAGATAAACTGAATGATACATATTTCAACTGATAATAGTTGTGTAAATCCTCTGATTGTGCCAAAACACCTCTGAGCCCTATTAGACAAAATTTTTTTACTCGTCGAGCTCTATTCGGAGTATCCGAACCTATGATACCATAGTTATCAGAGTCGTCAGATTATACCTTATTGTGTTTTATGACACATTAAAAAACTGACTCATTTAATAGGTTAAAATACCAACAATGCTTGTGCTTATATGCTCTCACAAAGCGCTCTGATATTGAAAACAATCTTAATAATTTCTTTTTTTCTATAAATTATCTACTCAGATGAGACATCACACGCATGAAAAAATAATATGTTAAATAATCACGAATATCTCATGATTTTAGTTTTATTGTTTTAGCTTTATAAACGAATGATTAAAAATGTATCATCTATAAGATTTATAAAAGACAGAAAAGTTCATATAATTAGCATGGCGAAATCTCTGTCAAACCTCACACCTCTCAATAATTTCAATTTTATATCATATATCATTATAATATATCTGCCTCAGTATTTTCTAAATATGTATCTAAAAATAAGGATATACACTTCTCTATAAAATAATCCTGAAGGCTACTAAAATGAGTGCGAAAATAATTTATTTTTTTTTTTAATATATTTTTTTATTTTATTTAGAGTGGTCCGAATCACCCCTCCCTAAATAGAGTGCCGGGCCTACTGGTCACCCCGCCCGACGCTAATTTAATATATATATATATAGTAATGATATATATATATATTTATATATTATATAATATATAATATATATTAATATAAATATATATATATATATATATATTAATATATATATATATAATATATATTTAATATTATACAGATATATATATATTATAATATATATTAATTATATATAATTAAGTAAATATATATATTATATATATATATATTATTATATTATATATTATATATATATTATATATATAATATAATATATTATATTATAATCATAATATATATATATAATATATTATTAATTATATATAATATATATTATATATATATATATATATATTATATATATATATATATATATATATATATATTAATAATACATATATATATATATATATCTATATATATATATATATTATATATATAATTATTATATAATAATTAGTTACCGCTATATTAGATAAACTCCAGTGAAATATTTTTTAATATATAGTTATCTGGCCGGATACTTAGAACTTTAAGATACTCTGTTTACAACTTACTTAGTCGTGGATATAACTTGTTGTATATTACAATTAAACAAGTGGAGTACTTCATAGAATATCTGGATCTGTACATATCCTATTTTTGACGTACTCATAAGTTCATAAACCTCTAAAATTTGGGATTAATAATGCTAGGAATTCAAGAATATATAATATTTAATCTAAGTGATTAAAAAATAGAGAATTATACATATATATATTTAGTGTTCATGATGTCGGAGAGTGTAACAGGACCAAAATTTACATAAATTCTAAATAAGTCCGATTACATTAATAAAATAAAAAAATAATAAAAAAATAAAAAAATTTTATTTTGTCATCATTTAATATATGATACACTGCTATATATGAATATATAGGTTTATATAATATATTACAAGTTTTATTTAGATCATATTTAAATTCTAATTCTAGAGAGTTTTTATATATTTTTAAAAAATATTAAATAATATTTATTGGTACAAAATGCCCTTCAATAGGATTTCATAATTTAGAAAATGTGAGGTTTTTATTATAATCTTTATGTTATATTAATAATGAAAAAGTGTGATGAATGAGTCTAATATATATATTTTTTAGTGTATATACACTTATCTGAATGATTATATATATAGCTTAGCTTTAAACTGACAATAAGTTATAAATTTTTGTTTCCAAACTCAAGTTATAATAGCTGGCTCAAAATTCTACGGGTCATTAACTTTAGTCTGATATTCATCCCCGCCTTAAAATATTGAATGAAGGGTAATGTGAATTAGGACCACCATATTGTTTTTTACGTATTTATATACTATATTATTATATTTGAAGTGTTATTTTATATTTATGTATAATTATTTTAAATATATAATAAATATATTACTTATATATTATAAGTTATAAAAAATTAATAAATTACCCAAAAAATAGGTAATTAAATTATTATATTACTCATAAAAATTAATGAATTATCCAAAAATAAGTTATATCAAATCAATTTATTTAGGTATAGTGAGAAGGATGAACGTGATCAACCTTATTATTTTATATATCTTATTCGTTGTATTGTATCTATAATATAAATTTAATATTATTTTTATCTATAGTAAGGTATATTTAAATATTGAATAAACAATTATATATTAAGTAAAAATTTAAAAATAAAATTTATAATTTTATACGTAAATAGAGGAATTTAATTACAGTAATGGTACTCGATTCACCCCTTCCATATATATATAGTATGTGGGTATGATAGTGATTAACTTATTATTTAAACTTTAATATAATATAATATTTACTATATTATTATTATTAGATTACATTATTTATTTTTATTTTGTATTTGTGCTTTAATAATAATGAGTGAAATCTACTACTATTTGGGATAGCGACAACATCACGGGCAGGTGTGGCACCTCTCTTTATCAAAAAAGAAGAGGGAGTGCATCGCAATAAAACAGAATACGAGAAAAAATTAAGAGAGAAATACAAGAAGAACGATAACAAGATTATAAAGATTAATGATAATATAACTTCCACACCTAGTCGCTCTTTGGGCTCCTCTACGACGCTCAACGATGGAACTCAAGTGTTGAAAGCCCCCAGAGGATTGAAAATAGAGGAAGAGCTTGCAAACAGAGTGTTGGAAGGCGAAAAATATGAAAGATTGCATAAGACTACCTTAGAGCATTGTCTCTCACACAAAAATCAAAGATGATGAGCTGAGAAAAGTAGAAAATATTCACACTATCGCTTTCTGTGTAGCGAAAAACCTCCCGTAGATTTTATAGCTCTTTTATGAGTGTACTGAGGGCACGCAGTGGTGTGGATAGAAATGCGAGCGCTCAATATTCTTACTTTGTCAACGTACCACCATTGCTCTCTTGTGTATAAAAAAGCCTTGCTATTCTCTTCTATCCCGTCACTAGTAAGACAAGAGATTTATTATCGAGCGTTAATGTATGACGTCATCTTCTCATTATAGAGGAGGGTCCTTACTCCGAAGGAAGATCAGAAAGAATACATATGGAGGACAGTATTGTATAACGCCTCTTAGCCTTAGTCTCTCGTGCAAAGCTCTCTTATCTAGGTGGAAGTTAAGGTTTTTGTCTTAAATTGGACGCGCGTAGTCCACACATACTCAAGTTATTATAAAATGATAGTGTATACTCACCAGAACGTGATAAGTGAAATTATCTCCTATAGTTCTGTAAGAAGTTATACATAAATTCCCTTTGTTTACGAAATCAATATAATACGAATAACCATGACCTCTAAAGGTTTGCGTTCATTTTTGTCAAATACTTAATAGCTAGACAAAATCCGTTAAATAAATATGCTCACAAACGTTAAGGAATTCCTCATTACTAATTCTGTAAGCGTATTACTATAATATTTCCTCATTTGCATTTTCAATTTTTGTCTAAATAACTTTTGCTAAAAAGTTGATAATTAAAATATGCCACCAAACGATATAAATGAGTAATTTCCCATACTTATAATAATTTCGTAATATTTAACTAATATTAATGCCTATTTACTTTTTGATGAGTTATATTTGCTCGTTCTCTATACAGAAAATAAATGTAAGCAAACCTATAACATGATTAGCAGCTATATTATTGGATTGGTACTACTGTTTGAATATTTTTTAGTAGATAAATGTGATTTACTATAATTATACAATTTTAATATAAAATATTTATACTCATTTAAATCTCCAATTTATATCTTCTTAAAATGTATTAATAAACTATCCACTATCACAGATAGTGATTAGATATCAATAATTATTATATGTTATATAATTATATCCTTATACTGTATTATTATTTTTATTTTATATACTTACCTTGTATATATATCAAATTAACTAACATGCTCCATATCAACAACAGCTTGATTATCCAAGATTATGTATAAACTCAAAAGTAGTAGTCATATTTATGTGTAAGAATATTCGACTCATATTTCGATTTATTAATGACCTAAAAATCATAGTATATACGGTTAATTGTTTTAATAGTATATATTTCTTGTAATCATTAGAGTATCACTGCTTAATATATAGAAATTATATATATATAATATAAATTATAAACATTTCATTATAAAATTTATTTGGTTTTTATAAATTTATTTTGAAGTTTTATTTTTTAAATTAATTTAGTAAATAATTTTATATTTTGATGTTTAATTATTTTATCACTAAAAATATTCAATATATAACGATCTGAATAATCATATAACATAATTATTTGTAGCTTTATTTCCTCGTCGTGGAGTGAGATGTAGGACAAAGTAAGGAAATCACTGTTGAAAATCAGTTCAGATTATATCGATATTAATCAATTACTCTCGTATAATTACTTGATATTATATATTTTTATATAAATCTTAATCATAATATTAATAGTCATAATATTATATAACACAAGTATTACGTAAATAATTCAAAAGGAATAATAAATAAAATAAAATTTATATTGTAACAAAACTATAATATTTGTGCGTAATATACAATAAAAAAAAGTTAAACAAATTTAATATGGCTTCAAATACGAAATTTATATACATATATATTATATATATATAATATATATATATAATATTAATATATATATATATTATATATATATAATATACTATTATATTAATTTATTAATTAATTAATTATAATATATATATATTTAGATATATATTAATATATATATATATATATATTATATAATAATATAGTTGTATCGTAGAAGGTAAAAAGGTCCACTTCATTAATACGAGGTTACATTGATTAAGGGAAATATGAGTGTGACTTATTATATAATAACTATGTTAACATTAATTTGCTTATTAGATACTATATAATATTAATATATATATTATAATAATATATATAATCATAAGGCCCCAATTTGGTTAGGGTCATTCTGAGCTCAGACGGGGAACAGATAGGTGATGGACGGTGATTTTATCTATATAACCCTCAGTAGTTGGGTGAGTATAGCGGTAAGGAACGCCCCGATAAATATATTATAATTACATTATTTCAGTTAAATATAGGTGTAATAAATAGGATAAATTAATAATAATTATGGTAATATTTTTAATAAAAAAATAAGAAATTTACCCAAATAAATAATTACATAATCTCATACTCTGTAAATAAAATCTAGATTGTACTTATAAAATTCATATTTATTGATTTATTTTATATTATACATTATATATATACACGTGCTCTAATCTCACTGTACGTGTGCCATGGTACCTCTATGAGAGCTTACTCTCAATAATATAATATCGTTTATATGAAGTGTATGTTAATTATTTTTTATTTAATAAATTTAGCTATTGAATTAATAATATCTATATATTATTAAATTAAATATAATTAATTATATTAATTATAATTTGTATATATATAATTAATTCTTTATGGAATCTATATCTATATTATCATCACTCACACTTCTCTTCTCCCCAAAGACTGAGGTGATAGTATCATAGTAGGGTGTGTATATATATTGGTTAAGGTTTAATCAGTACCATCACTGTAGAAATACGATTTAGATATATAATATAATAGTTTAAGTATATAGGATTATAAGATAATATTAATTGCCACTGCTAATAAGCTCTCAGATAAAAGAAAGCTCAAGCCTTTCACCCGTTTCCCTTATATATATTTATAGTGTAGAACTCGTTACGCTAAGTCAGTACAATAAATTCCACTCCTATATTTAGCTTTACTGAATCACTAGGTAAATAATCACCGTGCCGTTACCCTGAATCCGGTTAACAAAATAATGTGTAGCTTATGCTCTTTTAGTATTGAAGTCTTTTTATAATTCATGCTGTCTGCGCAAATGTTGGGACCGACAACACAATATTTCCCTCGCCCCCGCTCACAAAACGGACCTCCACAACTCGTGTTCAGCAGATACTATAATTGTATGCACCTTATTATCCTTCTCTATCTTCCCTCTGCCAAACTCACCATATGTAACGCACGTTCCTATCCTTCACGGTCTCTTCAATATGTGGATTCACAACGAATCACTTTTATACGGTTACTGGCAAAGTGTCCCTGTTCTGCTTCATTTGCAACTTCGCCATCTTCTACCCACACATATCTATAACATAAACTCACGTAATACTAAACAGTATTTTTACTTGTGCACTCTCTCATCTTCTTCCTACTATTGACTCCTCATTATAACATTATCGAATGTAGAAATGATATTATACTATATATCAATTTATGAATGAAAACGTGTCGTGTCATGGTCCGAATACATATGTTGTTCTGTTCGTGTGCTATCAGTCACAAATTGCGTCTGGAATCACTTGGTGTCATTCCTTGCATCTTTGATTACAAGGTGTGCTGATATGTCAATGGTGTAGTGCTCACTACGCGACCGGATGGCATGTGTACGCATCGTGAGTATACAAAATATGATACATATTCAGAATCTCTTATAATGCGAGATCTATGACTCATTTGTCTCTTGATATTCGATGTTAGTCTCTCTATACCCGTTTTATACTTTTACCAACACAAGGTCAATATATTTTACGCTTACTAAAACAAAAATGTCTAAGACACTATTGACCACTCTCTTCTAAAGGACTTGTCCTTTATACATCACCAACTCGATTCATAATTGCACCAGTCCACTTTCCTTATAGCCATTCACATACATTCCTTAATACTACAACTACTATAAGTGACATCATCTCCGTTATCCTACATTTATTCATCCAACATAATTATTACCTAAATTAATATATTATAAACTGGTAACTAAATATTTAGTATACAGTTGTATACTTACACCTATATATTATTAAATTAATACATAAATATATAATGGTACAACCTAGAAATAAACTATGTCTACTCCACTCATACATACTCAATTAAACTCATATTAACTTCTTATCTATAACGCTATTTACTTATCCAATTAAACTTCTCCTTTTACAACACCCTGCCAAATCTCTACTAATCCTAATTATATCCTAAATCTATTCATTCCATATAGTAATTCTCGAACTCACACACAAAAAATACTAATAAATCTAATCCGCATATTAATATATGTGTAGGAGCTCACCTCTCCCTAATTATATTTCATACTTATCCATTTTCTCCATATTACATTTACTATAATACAGCCTAAATAACTATTATACTCTGCTACATCGCCCCCTACTAATAATAGTATGTATATACTCTATATACTAATACCCGTATAATATTCTACTCTCTATAAAACCTATAATTCTTTTACACTTATAGCCCTAATATCTACATATATCATCAAATTGAAATTATATAATATACTAGGTAAGACATTAAAAATACATACTATACCCTTGTCTCATCTACTCTCGATAATTTATTAATTTAAATGACTCATAATCTCACTTTTTGTACATATATTACCATTTATTTCTATTAAACACGTCTTCATCACTATAATATTAGTCATGATACACATGATTTTATGATTCTAATTATTAGAATGATAACCTACCACTCTAAATAACTGACCATTTTAATTGCCACTTAAACATTCTGCCATAAAGCTTTCCCTATATAATTACTCAATTACATTACGCTATTGTTGCAATAATCTATAAACCTTAATAATAATACACAATTTATTCTTACTTATACTCATCTTCTT
>JABUQX010058421.1:32500-45646 GCA_015478945.1 Trachelipus rathkii | reverse complement strand
GAGAGAGCAATCCATCTCATCAAGCCCCCACTATACTTAATTTTCATTAGAACAAATAATGATCCGATAATCCCATTCTAAACCCCTCACTGATTTACATCCAACACAAATTTCAACATCTCCTTCTTCACAAACAAAATCAATCATACTTCTTTGATACCATCTCTACGTACACCAACTCTAGTATACTTATGAATACCTTTGTGTTTAAAGAAAGTATTACACACATACCTCTCTCCAAACAGAAATCAATCACCTTCCTACCATTCTCATTTTCTACCCCCCAAACCCCTGTTATACCAATCGCCTTTTGGGTTTTTGATTCAGCGCTATCCAACTCATGTCAGGTCCCCCAACACTATCATCCTGAAGACCCTAACTCACCACCATCCAGAACAGTCAATGTGCAACTTTATCGGCCAAAAAAATCGTACTCTCACTTCAACGTTTCCCTCAGATGGACCATACGTCACAACCACACACACCTTGACCCTTTTCAAACTTAAATTTAACAGTTAGAATTCTAGTACTCACACAAACAAAGTCTACCATAGCTTTTACCAAAAGGTCACTCATCAAAATTGCAACTGCTTCTCTCCCTCTCTCATTCTCTTTCCACACCATCACGCACACATTTCACATCAGCAACAACCAACTTAATTTCATCACCGTTTCCTTTCATCTTTTGTTTCAGTCACAGCGAGCAAAATCAAATTTCCCTTTCTAAATACAATCCATCACCTCTCTCCTCTTCTCAACATTATTCCTCTGACATTCCATGTACCCATTACGATTCATACAGTTTCGCCGAAAGTTAGAAGGTCGTTTACGGCGATCACGACCATCTCCGAGGCTGCATTCAGCATTCCTAGCAAGAAGATAGGTGGTCCCGGTCAAGCTTTCAACTACCCCCGCCCCTTAGTCGACTTCTACGACACGCAGGACATACGATGTGGGAAATTCTTTCTCCCCCGCACACAGGGATATGAGTAGTAGGGATGTCTGTATGGTGTTATCTAGAAGTGGGGTGTGTACTTTAATCATGTGTATATGAAATGTGGATAAATGGTGGTTAGTAAAATGTTGCCTGGAGGATGAGTGTGTGAAGAATATGAACCCAAAAGAGAAAGGCGCACACATTAAAATATGGGAGGTAATTTCATCGTTCGAGTATGCGTGTACTCTCCCTCATAAAAAAACTACCTTTTAACGTGCTTTATCCCCTATGCAGAGGGTAACACGGGGGGACCACAGGAAATCGAACTTTAAGGCCGGCTATCCCAAACCACCCACCAACGTGTTCGCAGTCAAGTTTTTAATTCTTGCCCCCAGGTAGATAAAACCCAACTGCTACGCGAGGATTTGAACCAGCGCCCTCTCTATTGGGGGCCGGGAATCCACCTCCTGGGCCACGGGGGGTTTATATTATATATATATATATATATATATATAATATATATATATATATAATATATATATATATATCATATATATATATATATATAAAGTATATATATATATATATATATATATATATATTATAATATATATACTATATAATATCTGAGTGCGCTAGGGTCTTACATGCGGGTATGTTGTTACCTTGTTATTGTATAGGGTAGTGAGACTATGGTCTGGAAATAAGAAGTATAGATCTAAAGTTCAATGTGTTCAGATGACAATCTTAGGGGCATGTTAGGTGTGAGAAGAATAATTAAAATGAGGAATGAACTTATTAGAGAGTTGTGTGGTGTGAAGAAAGGGGTAAAACTAGAGCGAATAAATGAAAGTATGTTGAGATGGTTTTTGTCATGTGGAAAAGGATGGATAATATAGTCGGTTGGTTAAAGCGGATGTATATTAGGTATGTGTTGGGAAATCGACCGGCTGTGAGACCGAAGAGAAAGTGGATCGAGTCGGTGAACGAATGTGCGAAGGAGAGAAATGTGAGTTTGCAGAGGCGAGAATATAAGGTGCAGTAGGAGAGAATGGCGGGGTTGTGTATGGGGGCATGGTTGTGGCTCACCTGGACCAGGGGATGAACCTTACATTGACGATTTACCATAGTAGGGCCCGTCGCAGTTCCATGAAGCTCTAAGGTGGATTTTCTGTCTATGACGAGTTTTCACTAATTATGGTACAGAGGGGCGTAAGGCTGGGCTTTTCTTTTCGACATTTGTCAATTCTCCTACTGCTTTTCTTTCCAAATGCTTTGTAGCGCACTCTTACTCCCAGTCCTTGGGAGAAGAGGTAGGTAAAAAGAAAGAAAGAAAGAAAGATATTATATTATAGTATATATAATATATTATAATATAATATATATATATATATAATATATTATATTATATAATATATATATATATATAATATATTATATATATATATATATATATATAATATTATATATAGGAGCGAGAGGCAAGGCATGTAACTAGAAAACTATAAAATCTACAGGAAAATAAATAACATATTTTAATTTCAGAAGTAATTTCATCGACAAAAACTTAAAAAAAAATAAAAAAGTATTCTACTCATATTTATTAATAACACCTTAAATATTAGTATAATCTTAGCCCTGGCAAGTGTACGCTGTGATTGACCTTGAATCCTGCATTAGTTCACGAGAGTAAAAGTTGCCAAATACCATTTTATTTTTACGCTTTGGAGAAAATATTTTTTTCTTTTTTATATCCTTTTTAGGGGGTTCGAGCCGACGGAGGGACAGAGGGGGGGACGAAGTCCCCCCGTCGTCCTGGTAGCTGAGAAACACCGACCTCTGTCGTCATCTTTATTTTTAACCCGTCGGGTATCCTTAGTTTATAAAAGAAAAAAATTCAACATTTGGCAAACTTGCGCGCTCCGTCCGACTACTTCCAGCTTCTTCGTATTCTTCAAAAAACTATTTTTTCAACATTTTTAACAATTTTAATATTTTAAAAAGCGTTATTTTTTTTATTTTTTTTTAATTTCAGGGGTAAAAATGTCTCCTGATTAATAAAATGATATTTATTTTCGTGTAGCTGTTATAGTTTTTTAGTTACATGCCTGGCCTCTTAGGATGCTGATATATATATATATATATGATATATATAGTATATATATATATATATATATATTATATATATATAAATATATAGTAATATATATATAATATATATATATATATATATATATAAAATTCAATGTACATATAGATTTATATGGTTTGAAATATAAAAAATCAAATAATAATGAAATAACAATCTAAATATATAAAAATACTCTAGTAATGAAGATATGTTGCTTCATATTTATTCGTTTCAGTCACTATGATCTGGATAGTCGTAGGCTGAGCATTGCCTGGCTACTTAATTAGATGATAAAAATATCGTCGATTTCTTAGGGAAAGTTGATGCCTATTTTTAAATAATAATAATATAATAATAATAATAAAAATAAAAAAAATAAAAATTAAAATTTTCCGCTGATTTCAAATATGTAATTTGTTTTACTGTAGGTGCTGCCGTTCTCTAGTTACATGATGTCAGCTTTAGACACTGACCTTAATTAATATTATTACCTATCAATATTATTTATAAATATTAATCGAAATTTTTACGCCAATTATAAATTTAAAATTTACAAGCAACGTCGCTACGCGTTACACGACAAGGCTCGCGCACATTTGAAAGTTTTTTTTTTATATTAATAATATAATAAAAGTTTAAATTTTATTATAAATTCTAATTTTTTTTTCTATTTTTTTGTGAAGTTCAAAATTAATTACTGTAAAATCTTTTTTTTTATAAATAAAGTGAAACCAAAAGGTCGAAAACTTAGGGACAAAAATCTATTTAATAATAACTAATTATTAATATAACCATAAGGTTCTGTATTAGGGACCGACCGGGGCGGGAATTTTGCCGGGGCCGGGGCCGGGGTTGCTCTAATTTAGCCGGGGCCGGGGCCGGGGTTAGCTAAAATTAGAAATGTAAATCAAAAACACTGAAAGTCTTAAAACTTAGGATGAAAATTAAATATAATTTCAATTAATTAATAATTTTAATTATAAAAAGGAATACATTTGATTAATTCAATTAAAAATAGATAGGTACTGCATGAAATTTTCGAGAACAATTGATGATAAGCGAATGATTGCCCTTCAAATATATATATATAAATATATATATAAATATATTATATATATAATATATATATATATATATATATAAATATATATATATATATATATATATATATATATATAAACGGAGTCCTAATAGTAAACCAAAAGGAGATTGACGAGAGGTGGAAGAGATTCTTCGAGGATTTGTACAATGTGGAGGGCGTGGAGGAGAGATTGCCAGAGCCTGATTTGTTGGGGGCTGGGGGAGAGGAGGAGTGGTTCGATCCGGAGGAGTGAGATGATGTTGGCGTTGAGCGGTAGAAGAGTGAAAGGCGGGGCGGGAAGAAGACAATGGAATAGTTTGCAGAGATGCTGAAGGAAAATGGGAGTTGAAGGACAAGACGGATGTTAAATCTGATGAACAGGTGTTGGAGAGATGAGGTGGTGCCTGGTGAATGGAGTAGGCCAACAATCTTGCCCCCATATATAAAAAAATGAGATAAAACAATATATCAGGTTTGATAAAGGGATTGCATTAATGTCACATTCTGCGAAGACCTATGAAAGGATATTTGAGAGAAGACTGAGAGAGGTGGTGGAAGATAAGCTAGAAGAGTGGCAACATGGTTTCAGACCGGGGAGATCGACTATAGATCTGGTGCTCGCTTTGAAGATGATAAGTGAAAAGAATTGGGAATTTAATAGAAAAACATATGCAGCTTTTGTAGACCTAGAAAAGGCTTTTGATAGAGTGCCAAGGGAATTATTGTGGAGGGAACTGAGAAGAATAGAGTATGGAATACCTGAGAAATTGTTAAAAGCAATAAAAAGCACTTATGTAGACAGTAAGTGCAGAGTAAAGACTATGTCCGGTGAGGAAAAATGGTTTGATGTCACAACGGGGGTGAAGCAAGGGATCGTGCTGTCTCCAATTCTGTTCATTATATACATGAACAGTTGTGGGAGATCGGTGCGGAACAGAGTGGAGAATGAGATGCTTGGATACGCGGATGACTTGGTGTTGTTTGCACAAAATCAAGAGAGACTGCAAAACTTTCTGGAGGTTTGGGAAGAGGAGTTGGAGGAGAGGGGTATGAGGATAAATCGAGGGAAGACAGAGGTGATGTTGATCGGAGGTGGTTGAGATGTCCTGGAGGTAAGTTTAAATGGAGAAAGAACTGAGACAAACGGACCAGTTTAAGTATTTGGGGGTGCACTATGGTGAGAAAAACGACACAATGTTGGAATTAAATAAGATAATTGGGAAATTTAATGGGACAGTAGCAATGTTGTTCCCATTGTTAAAGAAAGATTCAATTTCGAGACCGAGTCAAGATGGTGATATACACAAGGTATAATGAGACCAATACTGATGTATGGGCATGAAGCATGGGCCTCTTAATACGAGAGAAAAGAGCAAGTTGGAGGCGTGCGAGATGCGCGTGTTGCGACTGATCAGAGGAGTGACAAGAAGAGACAGGAGGAGAAATGAGGAGATTAGGGCGGATTTGGGAGTGAGAAGCGTGGTGGAGCTTGTGGAGAGAGGACAGCTGCGGTGGTACGGGCATGTTAAGAGGATGGAGGATCAACGAGTGCCCAGAAGATATCTGGAATGGATGCTGGAGAGGAAAGAAGAAGTGTCGGAAGACCTAAAGTTAGATGGAGCGACAAACGTGAGCGCGGAGCGATGGTGAAGAAGAGGAAGGAGCGTCCAGGAATCTGGAAGAATCTGAGATGTGGTGGACAGAAACGTTGGAGAGGTTTTCTTAAAACAACTGACAGATGCATGCATCTATATCCAGGAGATTGGTGAGAAAGGGTGAGAAAAAAAAAAAAATATATAATATATATATATATAATATTATATATAATATATATATATATATATATATATATATATGTATATATTATAATATATATATATATAATATATATATTATATATATATATATATATATATAATATTTAATTCAATTAAATAAATAATTTGAAAAGAGATTTCGGAAAAAATTTGATTTTCTTGAAGATATTCCTTATACTTATTTGTGTCATATTCTTTTCGAATTTCGTTTGAATATCAAATTTCGAATATTTTTATTAAGAAGACTCGAAAATTATAATTCGGCCAGTAGCAAAAGTAGCATACCTAGTAAATACAAAAAAAAAATTGATTAATTTCGGCGTTTTTTTTTTTTTGCATTCAATTTATAAAAATTAATGGGTGAACCAAAATATTTTTTTTTAAATTTTGATGATTGAACCTTATATTATTTAGTGTCAATTAACAGTTAACCCCGGGTAGAAAAAACCCCGGTTTTTTCCTGATTTTTGGCCGGGGCCGGGGTTGGCGGGGCGGGCCCCGTCGGTTCCTATTCTGTCTGTCATTAACCGAAATTTCTTAAATTAACTTTAAATTTGCAATCGCATTTTTTCTTAAATAATAACTTAGTTACTTAAATATTTTATTAAATTATATTCATAAAGAATTTTTAATATATTTTTTGCTTTTACTTTTGTACATGGATTTAATATGCGTACACATATTTTTAAGTGTAAATGAGAATCATTTATTTGAATATTGAATTCATTTAACATCCTTACCGATTTATGATATTTCACAGCCAAGACTTCTGTCTTCGTTGAACTTGATAAATATATATATATATATATATATTATATATAATATATAATAATATATATATATATTATATATATATATATTATTATATATATATATATATATATATATTATATATATAATATATATATATATATATATATATATATATTTTTGGCATTAGCCACTTCGCGTTGATAGCTGTCCACAGAGAAACCGTATTGCTTTGGGTACAAATTGACATAACATTTACATGGTTTATTACCATCATCATCATACACAATTTAACTGGGGTCCTTCTTACTTATCATACGTAAATTTCTCTGTCTGTCATACATTAACTTAGGTGGGTATATTTCGAGATTACAGACACTAAACGTCTTTTGATTAATCCCGTACAATATTTTAACATCTACCCTAACCGTGTTCATCCGGTTCGTTAGGAGTTTGGCCTAGTGGATAGAGCGCCCGGTTACTGTTAACTCAGCGACGCGGAGTCCAGTGTTCGAATCCCGCTGATGGAGAGTAAAATCTCCTTTGACTCATTATTAATCACGTCATTAGTTAAACACACACCAACGGAGGTTCTAAATGCTTAGGAACCGTTGTTAACTGTAGGGGCTCTAGTAAGCCTACTCTGTTAACTAGTAGGAGGTAGCCTAAGCCACAATTTAGAAAAGTTTCATTTGATTAAAATGCTAAAAACATAAAAGGATTTTTAAAGTTTATGCATAAAAATTAATAAAAATTTTATTTTATTTTTTTAATATTTTAAATAAACTGTTCCACGAACCTTATTTTTTAAATACCATTACAAAATAAATAGTATTAAATACCATTGCAAAACAAGACATGACCAAAAATTTTGGGTTCAAGCAATATTTAAAAACAAAAACGAAGTTTAACCTTGTGAATCAAATTCATTAATGAATTAAAATTTGGGATTGTAGTAGGATGGTAAATTATACTGAATAATCGGCCGAATCGAATTAATCGATAAAATGGCCGCTTACCAATTGCTTGCCGAATAATCGGTGCAACAATAATTTTCATGCTTCAGCAAACGTAATTTTAAGCTCGATTTGTAATTACATTCATAGTTACAGTTTGCACATTTAAAAAGTTTTCCTTTTTTTTAATTTTCTCTCCTCGAAGGGAGGTATTTATCTCTCATCCGGTTCCAACTCAGACCTAAGAATGAGGGATTTTGTTTAACCCAGCACCCCTGAACCTTGGCCCGAAGCGGGCAGAATGGCACACCATATTTTCCGCGGAGTCCACATGGATTCCCCCCAAGGCAGGGACAACTCTCCATCCACGCACGCGTCACCCGAATTCTCATTCCGTTGGTCACCACCCGGTCACCCCAAACTCTTCAGATTCCTCGCCTGGGACGCCGACCCCTCGTCTTTCTATGCGTAAGCATATGCTCTTTTAAACTTCTTTTGTAATTAGATTCAAAACTACACTCCGAACACTTAAATAATTTTGTATTTGCATGCTTAAGCATATGAATTTTTAAGGTGTGTCTTTGATTACATTCATAGCTACATTGAACACATTTAAAAAGTTTTATATTTGTATGCTTATTAAGCATGTGTGTTTTTAAGCTTGATTTGTAGTTACATTCATAGCCACACTCGGCACATTTAAAAAGTTTTATATTTTTATGCTTAATAAGCATGTGTGTTTTTAAGCTTGATTGTGGGTTTACATTCATAGCCCACTCGCACATTTTTAACAGTTTTAATATTTGATGCTTATTAAGCATGTGCAATTTTAAAAGCTGACTTTCTTTCTGGTCAATTCATAGGCGCACTATAAGAGCATTTAAATAACTTTATTTTTGCATGAATACGCATGTGTACATTCATGTGTCCTTTGTGATTACTTTCATAGCTGCACTTGGAACATTTAAAAAATTTGATATTTGTATGCTTATTAATCATATGCAGTTTTAAGGTATCTTTACGATTACATTTATAGCCGCATTCAGAACATTTAAATAATTTTGTATTTTGATGCGTAAGCATATTTCTTTATGTGCGTTTTATGGATTACATTTAAAGTTGCATTCAGAACAATTAAATAATTTTCTATTTTGATGCGTAATAACATGTGTTGATTTAGACTTTCTTTACGATTACATTCATAATTACATTGTGAGCATTTAAATAATTTTATATTTTGATGCGTAAGCATTTTTTAAACTCCTTTATTAAGGGTATATATATTTTCCTTTATGGGATTTTTCGGGATCAAACCTTGATCCTAAGAACAACCCTCATAATTTTTCCTTCTTCGGTGTCTCATCGATACCCAGCAGCATTCTTAGTATGCTAAAACTCTCTTGATTACTGTATACTCAGCTCCAGTGGGTGGATACCTTTACCGGGATGGCTCCGAGGATGTTTTTCTAGGCCTTTTTTATTGTTTCCCAGAAGCAGCCCACAATCACTGAACTGATTTCAATCATAGTCTATACGTTGCGCACATCTGCCTTAGTTCGTATTTTAACCGTTGGTATTTCCATTTTTCTTTTCAATGTTCGTAGGCGAGCCTCCTTCCATTCCCACGGGCTCCGATACCTCTTAATAATCAACATTTAATTTGCAGTCTTTGTTATAGATGACTATAGTCTGGTTTTTTATGATGACTTGTGCGTGCGTTGGTCTGTTGTCAATCATATAGTATGAAACTCGTTTGTTTTCCTCTATAGTTGTTTGGGTATGTTCCAGTGGTTAATGTATTTAATTACTATTTCAAATTTTCTGGCATAATCTAGTAGTGATCAGTCCCTGCAAAGTGTGTGTTGTGTCTTTTCTGTGTAATGTGCCTTCTGGCAGGCAGAAAACGTTACAGCTTCAAGATAGTATGTGACATAGGCTGAGTCCGACCTCACCTGCAGCGCTTCTGCATTGTGTCCGTTATAGTTATTGCCCTTCTATGTGGTTTTTTTGAAGCAGGTGGCTCGCAAGTTAGTCCTAGGGCGCTGATCTTGGGCTGCTAGGAATGGTCTTTCATCTTCACTTTTTACCCATCCTTTTATCATTACTACTTCATTTGATTGTACACATGTTCAATGAAGGCTTCATCCAGTATGTTTTTATGGTGTTTGGCAAATGTGTGATTTTTCCATTGTTCTAGATTTGCTTCTTCTCTCTTCTCTTTGTATGTCATCTTAGCATTCTTTATTTCTCTCTCCAAACTTTCATTGTTTCTGCCTTCTCCATCAAATCTCACATCTCTTAGATAATCATTCATTTTTTTTTATAATTGATGTTGTAGAAGGTTTCAAGTTTTCATGTTCATGCACCCATCCAATGAATCTTCCATCATTGCCTTTCAAATATTTCCCAATTCCTATTATTTCAGATTTGTATATTATATCTATTGTAGGCACTCCCATTCCTCCCTTTTTTCTGGATACATGTATCCGTGGTACACATTGGTTTTTATAGGTCATCTTATGTGCGTGCAGCATTTTTCTGGTCATAACATCCAGCTTGTTTAAGTCTTCCTGCATCCAGTCGATGATCCCAAAACCATATGAGAGTACCGGGATCGCCAAGGTGTTAATGGCTTGCATCTTGTTTCTGGGGTTCAATTCTGTTTTTAAGATTAATTTTAATCTTCTCCTATATTCCTTTTTTATTTTTCCCTTCATTATGTTGTTTTCTATTTTTTCTGACTCTTCTATTCCGAGATATTTATACGTGCGTTCTTGTTCTAACTCTTTAATTATATCTCCTTCAATTTCTATGTTCTCACTTTCTATTCTTCTGCCTTTCTTGAGTAGCACAAACGCACATTTGTCAAGCCCAAATTCCATGCATATGTCATTATATTTTGATGCGTAAGCATATGTGCTTTTAGGCCATCTTTACGATTACATTCAAAGTTGCACACAAAACATTTAAACAATTTTGAATTTTGATGCATAAACATATGTCTTTTTAAAAAGGATTTGAATTGAAATTTAGCGTCACAGAGATTACAACTGAATTTTTTCAACTTTTCATCCTCAATCTTATTCATTTTTGATCTTGACTTCTGAGATCCATTTTTAAAAGAACCTTTCTTGCCATGGTCCCCATCAACACTCCTCGTTAAAATCTGTAAAAATAAATAAAACCATAGATTACTTTTTGTAAACTAAATTTAAAAAACAAAGTTATTAACCGAAATAATGAACTACTTTTAGTCTCAAATCAACACTCAAAATTTTCAACTTTAATCGTATTATTAAATTTGAATAGTTTAGAATGTAAAAGTTTAATTATAAACATTAATGAAAAAAAGGATACTAAAAAATCATTAATGAATGCATTTTTAATTAACTAACTTTGTCAAAATCAAAATATCAAAATTTCTGATTGAGATGGGTTACGAAAAGGTCACGCTAACTTCAAATGGCATCCTCATTAACTATAGCTATTATTAAACAATTCAATGGTTAGTCGCATAATATTGGTAGATTCTTAATGCGATTTTTGATGTAAATTTGAATAGAAAATGTCAGAAATTGTACTACAGTTTTCATTTTTTTAATTTAAAAAACTTACACATTTTGTTAACGTCTGTTGTGTATATGTTTTAAAATGATTTTCTTTTATTTAAAGCCTTTTATAACAAAAGAAATATAATGTTAAATTCAGAAAAGAAAACTCTGTGGCCATTACGATCCATCGCTATAAATCGCTTTACTTATGTCTAAGAGGAATAGAAGAAAGTAGAGGAATCTGTCGTATGTGATTCATTAATTTTGTTGAAAAGAGCAGTGATGGACAGGGAATGTGGAAACCTAGTAAGTCACAACGAGTCAAACATAATAAGAAAATCTGCATAATGTAGCTTACTAGGAACAGAGATTTAATAGATTCTTCAGAATTGGAATCATCATTATTGGTTCACTGGTTGATAAAATTTACTTTTGTTGTATTATTAATTTCATTAAAATGGTGCCCTTAATTTTCGGCAAATGCAAAACAGCGCTGGAAACAGAGTAGTTAATAAGAAGAACATGACCTAAGTCAAAAAGAAACCACCACCCACTCATAACCTTAAGTACGAGCCCATCACAGCCAAAAAATCCACCCTAGAGCTTCAAAACAGCGACAGACCCCCACTGTGCTATCTCATCAATGTCAAGGTTTATCCTTTAGGTCAGGTCCAAAACAATAGGCGAATGACAAGATTAATAGCGAAGCTCTATGACAGGTGTTAGTGATATATGGTGCTGGTGGATGACTGACTTTTCAATGGAATCAAAAGTATGTATGACGATGGTGAAGCGCTAGTAGGAATAAATTGAGTCGAAAGTGATTGGTTTAATATTAATAGCGGAGTGAAACAGGGATGTGTTATGTCTCCTCGTTATTTATTGTATATGGATGGGGTTATGAAAGAATTAAAAGTGGGGGTGGCAGGGGAAGGTGTTAGAATGATGGAGAATGGAAGAGAGTGGGGGGTGTCTTGCTTATTGTATGCAGATGATTTTGTGTGATGAATCTGAAGAGAGTTTGAGAGGTTTGGTAGAAGGGTTTTGGCAGGATGTGTAAAAGGAAGGGTTTGAAATTAAATGTAGATAAGAGTAAGGGTATGGCAGTGAGTGAGAAGAGTCTGCGGTGCAAAGTCGTTAGATGGTGAGGAACTGGAACAAGTATCTGAGTTTAAATATTTAGGATATATGTTGGATGAAAAGGGAACAGATGATGTAGAATGTAGTAGGAAAGTTGTGAATGGTAAGAAGGTGGCTAGTGCAATTAAATCCTTGGTGAATGTAATGGGACTAAGTCTTGAGTGCCCTAGGGTTTTGCATGAGGGTATGTTGTTACCTGTGTTAATGTATAGTAGTAAAACTATGGTCTGGAATAAGAGGTATAGAGATCTAAGGTACAAAGTGTTCTGATGGACAATCTTAGGGGCGTGTTAGGTGTGAGAAGAACTGATAAAATGAGGAATGAATGCATTAGGGAGTTGTGTGGTGTGAAGAAGGGCGTAAATGACAGAATAAACGAGACTACATCGAGATTGTTTTGTCATATGGAAAGGATGAATGATAGTCAGTTGGTTAAGTGGATGCATAGTGGTGAGTCTGTTGGGAATCGACTGGCTGGGAGACTGAAGAAAAAGTATATTGAGTCAGTAAAGGTATTCCTGAAGGAGAGGAATGTGAGTTTGGCAGAGGCCAGAAGAAAGGTGCATAGAAGGAGTGAATGGCGGGTTCTGATGGGGTATGGTTGTGGGCTTTGCCTAGGGAATGAACATCACATTGACGAGATACCACGGTAAGGGTCGGTCGCGGTCTTGTGAAGCCTCAAGGTGGATTTTTCTGATTGCGGCGATTTCTCACTGGGGGTATAAAGAGGAAGGTAAAAGGGTGGGAGGGAAGGGGGGCTTTCTTTTCGACTTGCGTTAAGTT
>JABUQX010058421.1:12500-27500 GCA_015478945.1 Trachelipus rathkii | reverse complement strand
TGGGGATCACTGAAAGTAAGTGAAGGGCATCCGCCGGCACCGGGAACACGTTGTTAGTCATGCAGGAAAGATTTGGAAGTAAGTGGCCTGATGAAAAGGAAGACCAGTCTGCTCCTGTCAATAAGCGCCAGCCAGCATATAGGTGGTTAGCTGCGGACTGAGGAGGCCGAAGGATGGTTATCTTAGATCTAGGGTAGTTTGGCTAGCACTAACACCTTTTGGTTTTACAGAGGAAAGACGACGCTTTTCCCCATTCGAAAACTTTTGTGCTCTTATCGTTCTAATGATGACCTGCAGTATGGCAACATCGAGACGACGACGTCGATACATTGGCAATGGACTGAAGTGTCCTGTATCTAATAACGTTCAAAGTAGGAATAGGTCCACCGTTGCTTGATTCGTTTCATCTACCTTACTATCTGTAAAATTTCCTCGCAAAATACTTCAGATTTCTGAGCGAGAGCGAGTTCTCTGAGACTATCTTGAGTGTTATCGTAGCAAATCCTACTTACTATCTATTAGTTATGTGCGGCACGGCTCTATAATGTCACGTAGAACTCAACATAGTGAGTCGTTGGGAGACATCGCCTGTGATAAAATCGCATCGAGGTCATTTTCTTTTGAGATATAAGTGTTTAACAGCTGGCCCCAGGTACACCGAGCACAGCAAGTAAGCGGCGCGTTCAAGATGGAATAAACAGCGCCACGTGCAGCTAGCGGAGTAGTAAGAGTGGAATGGGGAGTAAATGGGACAGACCGTGAACAGGCTCAACTGCCCACCTCTGTCGTTGGATTTCCACAAGCTCTCGATGCAGACCTGGTAAATATGAGGCGGAGCTCCTGTGAGCGTGAGTGTGGAAGGTTTGTAAAAGGTCACGGTCACGAAAGTTGCAACTCCTGTAAACAAACACTGCCAGGGCTGATTGATCGACCTCAAATAATAGGGAACTCTTCAGCCATCCTATCGTTATATTCTATGAAAGTTATATAACGCGCGCAGTTTTCAGGATTAGTAAACGTGCCCATAAACGGGAAACAATCAATGGTCAGGACGATCAGTGACAATAGTCACTATGTTTTGGGATGTGGCAGTCTCACGTAGCAGCTAAAACGGCGGTATAGATGCTGCTCGTTAAGCTCGTGGCCTTAGAACGACCCAACGAGAGACTGCGACATCAAACGCTCCCCGTATATGACGAGGAACGAATGAGAACTCAGGCAACGGATTGTGTGGAACCCACACTGTTTTACGTGAGAGCGTCGAGGTATCCATTGGCTACATCAGGGAGAGCGTGCCAAAGGCGAACAGCCAAGTCACCTATCTTCAGTCATCATTTCGAACATCCCTCCCCTCCAGAACGCCCACCCCTGTCAGCAATCCTTTTTTGAGTCAAAATCAACCGGGAAGGGGCTACGCTCTGGCGCCAGGAGGCGCCCTGATACAAAAGGCCTGGGGAAGATGGAAGAGGATGACTATGAGGAATGGCGTCGGCGGGGTGAGATGAGACACATCGGATGACAAGTGTGTGGCGTCAGCAGTTAAAATCTCGAAGCGGATCCGCGGCCGTGAGGAGAGCCAGAAGCTCCGCGACCGGGACGCGAAAGCAAGGGGTGGAGGGGGAAGAGGCAAAGGGAGACTCGATTATCCTCCCAAGGCATCCTACAGCAGCCAAACCCACCCTCAACACACAACGAAGGGGCCACGTCTACCCGAAGGAAGAACTTGCGAGCGGGCGAGGTTGTCAATGCGATACCTCCTGCGGACCGTTCCCCCGGTGGACATTGTGGTGCACGGGACACCCCCAGGAAGAAGAGGAGTCCGAGAGTCCATCGTGCAATCCGAAAAAGTTCAGAATCGCTTGAATAGTGCTGAACGAAGCGGGCTTAGGCGGAGTAAGTAGCAAATTATCAGAACGGGCAGAGTGCGGACCACTGGTCCGAGATCGGCCACGCGGGTTGTCATCCGCGGCAGAGCCCGTTAGGCAGGACAGAGACAGTTCCCCAGTACAAACGGGATCCTTCCTGCTTCAAGAAGTCGCGGCCGATAAGCAACGCGAGTACGGCTGTCTGTCCCGGAAGCACGACCACTCTCGTGTGTCATCGGACTCTCGCCAACCACCGTGGTAAGTAGGGATCTCTCGCTGATTCTTCAGCCCGCGCGAAAAGCACACTCTGATAAGTCAGTGAGAGTGCGCTAGGAGAATGGTACAATGGTGGTAAGGCTCCGACGAGGCATCATGTCGCTGATCCGATTGCCATCGATCCTACCCAGAATGCCACTACAGCTATCGTCGAAATGAGTACAGATCACATCAGTCTCTGTGAGATCTTGCATGACCTCTTAACAAGAGAGGAACAGTTGGAGAAGCGTGAGGATCGTCGAGTGTGTGCTTCTTCGTGAACGTATATCGTATCGTAACACCTGCGTGGGCTGGCGTAACTCGATATTCTTCGGTTGATTGCTAGATTGTGGTGTTCAGTATTTATATGAAAACAAAAGCACCGATATCAGACAACTACTGGAATCATAGATAGAGACCGGTGCAACGCGCCAATGAACGCCGTGAACGGTTTCTAAGAACGTTAGAGAAAGGAGCAACCTAAGTCCCTGAGACAACCTGACAGCGGGGCGATGAGTCTACGGAGAAGTTGTCAACCGAGAGTCGTGATATGAGGGTTGGAACGTCTCTCTGCGCCGGTCAGGCATATGGACAATTGCAGGAAAGAGAGCCAGCTTCTCTCGCATCCGCCCTCGGCGGTTAGCCCACGACGGTCATATTTAAATATTTATAGTACAATCATAGTAATAGTATAATATAGATAACATTCATAGAGATATAAATAATGATGAGTAATGTAATTATCACTAATATATTAATAAGATAGAGAGTGTGAGGATGAGAGATGAGTGTAATATACTATACATAATGAGACGAACAACACTAATCAATATATTATACATACTGATTGAAACATCAGTAAGCTCGAGATTCTAGTAGGTGATCGTTTTCGCTCTTTTGATGCCCACTTGGTTCATCAATCAAGCTAGAGAGAGAGCTATCCATTGAATAAAACAGTTGTGTACTCTTAAGATTTCAGACACCTAACTTTAATAATGATGAGCTTTTGACAATGTACACTAATGAGAGAATTCCAAGATGGATAGTAAGCACACACTCACAACTAATTTGCGAGAAGTACGATAGGAAAAAGTGTTTGCTGATGATCTAGGAGATTCATATATGTACAAAGCAAATTCTCTGGGGATAGCAATATGCGCCTCTCCACAGCCACCACTCACTCACCACGTCCAACACTCTTATCAATGTTTCTCTCACCACCACCACACTCTAATATTTAGACTTATGAATCATAACAATTTGTATTCTCTTGTAGGATTGGTTCTTCCCAATCAGTCTGAATACATATACTACACACCATATTTGTGATAAGAAATATTCTGTGGAATATAGTGCAAAGCTTTAGATTTGGACACCCACTCGCGAACCTGTACTCACAACCACTTAGTAGACTTTCTTCCCGAAATCGCGAATATATTAGGTACAAGTAGATACTTCTGCGCACACTCTGCAAGTACAGTGGAATTTCTAAAGCGAGGAGTCAAAGAATTGAAGACAACAAAGTAATCATTATGGAGTTTTACTTTCATCTGCTCATTATGGCGTTTTGTGACTGAGTTCAAGTAGAGAGAATATCGGTAGCTCTTGGCCTCATCCCAACTATCATTGTGAGGTGCTTATCTTCAGCTTTGTGATTGGAGGGAGGGATCATTTCTAGGGCAAAATAAAATAATTGGTACTAAAGATCTCGTAAGTGAGCAAATTTGACCAGTTTAAAGCAACTAAATGCTACCGTCTATTCAAAGGCAAGACCCTATCCGCTGGTGGAATTAAATGCGGTACTTTCTATTCGGGCACCCTCCGAGAGAGTGCATGATATCTTTATAAGTCTCTCCATCAAAGAAGACTTATATAAAGAGAAAAGTTACATTATTCCACATCAATAGTTTTATATATTAATGATGCTAATTTTGCGCATTCCACGGAAAACACCAAGTACAAAATTTTTACTCTTACGTGCTTTTTTTGATCAAGATGAATGAAATTGTTACCAGCGGATCAAACCTATCATACTTAAATCAAATACAATCTCATTTAATAAGCGCTATAAAGCAAGTTTTAAACGCTCGCTAGTCAAAACTACTTTATACTGCATCTATATCTTTATGGATTCCCATTTCACTATCAAACCTTATGTCCTCTCATCAACGCACAATGGTTGCAGTAAAGTATGTCACGCAGAGGTATATAATAGTAAAAAAGTTTCTCTAAATCTTCACAGATTTTGAACAATTTTCTGGGAAGTGTGGGTGCCTTACTGAGAACGACCTAATTTAAAACATGAGGTTCCTAAATACATTCTGCATAACTTTCGTTGAGTAATCAGTGCCTCAGAGTAAAAAATACCAAAGAGAGAGAGATAAGAAAATTATTGAGCGCATTGCAGAACATTCAAGTGATGTGTCTGTCACTAATAAATGTACTGGACCCAACTACTTGCATCAGTAACTCAATAGAAATACACACACATATATTGTTTGATACCCTATTTGCTTTAAAACAAATCAAGATCCTCATAAGAAAGCTATTTTGTACTGGATTCAACAAATGCAAAAAAATCACTTTATAGCTTTATAGAAATAGCTTTTCTATAATTTGCCTCTTGAGATAAAACTAAGATACCTGTATTAGTTTCAAATTTACATTTATTTTTGGATACTGATAACATCTTAAGAACAAAAGGAAGAATCTCAAAATGTCTTAATTGATTATAATGTACATAATCCAATTTTACTCTCTAAATATCATCATTATACAAAATTATTTATTATGCATTGCCATAAACGTGTTCAACATTTAGGTTTGGGCACAACATTAAATTATATTAGACTACAAGGATTTTGGATGCCTAAAGCTAGATCAATCATAAAAAATATAATTGACAGTTGTATAACATGTAAGAAAATGAACATATTTTCTTTCCAATATCCTAAATATACAGATATGCCAAAACATTACATGAATTTAATTAAGCCTTTCTTGCATACAGGAATAGATTTTACAGGTAACATCTTAGTTCATAATGACCAAACTGATGCTGTAGATAAAATGTATATAATTAATATTTAGGTCTTAATATAAGAGTTGTTCATTTTGAATTAGTGCCAGATATGACAACTTCTAATTTTATATTAGCTTTTCAAAGATTCTGTAATTGTTACACCATTCCCATATCATTGTATAGCGACAATGCAAGAACTTTCGAAAAGGGTGATGGCATTCTAAATAAGACATTGCTCTCTAGTGAATTTAAAAAAGAATTGAATGAAAATAGCATATTAAAATTCCTTTGTTTGCAGCGTATGTAGGCTCTGCATGGGAAAGATTAATAAGAGTTTAAAAAAATTACATGTATAAAGTTTTAGGTCGTGCCAAACTAAATACTATTGAATTGCTTACCAATTTATCAAATATACAGAATGCAATAAATTCAAGATCTTTAACATATAGAACAAATACTGATGACTTGGAAGTAGTAACACCTAATTCATTTTTAAAACTACATAGCAATTCATCCTTAATTCTAAGAGATGACAAAGAAGATGTATGGATAAACAAAAATAGTCAAGATATAATAGATATAACATTGGAAAATCAAACTACTACTTTTGAACATTTTAGAAAACTATGGTATGAAAGTTATTTACTGAGCCTAAGAAAGCATAGTAGAGACTTGTATCAAATTAACTGGGAAAATAAAATTAAAGTGGGTGATATTGTATTAATAAAATCTCCCGTTAAATCACATCCATTTTGGCAATTAGGCAGAGTACTTGAAGTTGTACTTGGATATGATAACAAGATTCGAACAGTAAAAATCAAACAAGGAAATGGAAGTATACTTTATCATTCAATTTCCAATTTATTTTCTTTAGAATTATCTACCACTCATGAAAGCAAGAGTCCTAAACTTGATGATAATAATACTGTGATATCATCTGATAAGGATAATACAAGTGCAGGAACTCGTCCAAAAAGAGGAGCTGCTATAAAATGTAATCGATTTTTAAAAGATTATAGTAAAAATTACTCTGATTAATGTGATTAAATTAATCCATTTAATCATATATATAAATTAATAATACTTTATTTAATGTAAATTCTAAAATTATTGAATAATTATATAAATAGTATATAGGCTTAGTTAATATTGTTAAAAAATCAAATGTCAAAATACTTCTTCTGTCAGTTAACCCGATTGCATTTACAAGTAAATGCAATATTTTGATGGGAGGATAAAAGAATTTAGTAAACCAACTAAAATTGACGTCAACATTTATGCCCATAAAATTTATCTCCAGTCGAAAAGTAAAAGCTGAGAGACGTGGTTGTAATTAATCCAACTATAAAATTACTATAAATTACTTTATAAATTTGGTAATTATTAAATAACTTTAAAATTATTAAAATTAAATTAAAACTAAATAAAAGTTTAATAAACATTGATTTTATAATCAAGAAAACTCAGAACTTAATCTGAATAATTAGCTTTATTGAGCTTGTTAAAGTAACTTAAACGAAACTTTAAGTTTATTAATAAACGTATAGGAGTGCAAATATTAGGGGCCCCAAATCATGTAACTTATACGGTAAGATCATAATTAAGAAACTGCAATCAACAATGAAAGGTAAGATTTAAAATTATTAAAATTAAAATAATAAGTGTGTGTGTTGCTTTTGTATAAAAGTAAATATAAAATAATATATATATATATATATATATATATATATATATATATATATAAATTCTATAAAATTACTATATATATATATATATTATATATATATATATAAATGTAAACAAATGATAAATATTTCTTTGTGTTGTTAAGTTAAAATAATATATAGATATATATATATTATATAATAATATATATATACTATATATATATTATATATATATCAATATATATAATATATATATATATATACTTAGGGAAGTTTCTATATTTGAATCAAGTTTCATATTTTTCTGAAAAAATTCTGTTCAAAAAAATTCTAAGTTCAGCAAAGTTAAGTTAAGTTAAGTTTTTAAGAAAATTCTTTAGTGGCAAGCTTCTGGAATTATGACCAGAAGCTTGCCACTAAAGAATTTCTTAAAAAAAACTAACTTAACTTAACTTAACTTTGTGAACTTAGAAATTTTTTTGAAACCTTAGAAAAATTTTTTCAGAAAATATGAACAGATTCAAATATAGAACAATACCATATGTATAATAGTATTATAAGATGAGTATATATATATATTATATAATATATATATATATATATATATATATATAGTAATATATAATATTATATATATTATATATATATATATGTATTGAATATCACCTGATAAATCTTGCTTAATATCAAATTTTTGGTCAAATTCTTCCACCTTTATTCCAATTTCTTCTTTGAAATTCATATTCCCTTTTTATTTAATAAAAAAAAAAATCATATAATTAAATTCTCTGAAAGGGAAAATATTTTAATTTCAAATGTCCTTAAAATTGCGAGAATGTTAATATTACACAAAAGTGGTTACGAAACACATTAAACATTTAATTTTTTTTTAATTTATTTGAAAATAAACATTCAAAATTGGCCAATAAAAATGTTGAAGTGTAATGTTATATCATTCTCAATAAGAATTAAAAAGTGAAGTAACAAAAATCAAAATTTTAATAAAATAATTTATCTAAATTTTTATTCCTTTTTTAGCTAAAATTTTTATTGGCAAAAATTTGATTCTTGTTATACTTCACTTTTTAATATTTTAGAAAATGTAAACACTAAAATTCTTGTAAAATAATAATAAATGAATAAATAATAATAATAATAATAAAATAATAATATATAATAATAATAAATAATAATAATGAATTAATGATAATCAATTTGAAAATCTTGTCTTGGGTTCCAATTACTTAGATCTTATCTTTAATAATCGAGAGCTTAAGTTAGATTTTGGTGGAGAGAGAGCGAAATGGGCCGGGGGTCAGGGCTTCAGTCTATATACTTTGGGCTTCAGAGTTATTTTTTGGAGAATTTGGGCTTAAGTTTTAAATTTGTTTGTTTGTTTTAAATTTTTTTTTTTTCAAATACAGGCCTAGATATAAAAAAAAATTTATATATATTTTTAATAAATTAAATGATTTAAAACAAAAAAAAATTAAAACTGACGGAGTCGTAAAACAGAATAGGACCCAGGCCTAGATATAAAAAAAATTTATATATATTTTTAATAAATTAAATGATTTTTTTAATTTTTTTTTTATTGTATGTTAGTACTAATAACATAGTACTAGGCCTAATTAGGCTGTCAGAATTAGGGCTGTATATAACCAAAGCCATTGAGTGTGAACAAATAAAATCTATAAAATTTAATACAAGGGGTTTGGAGCTGGAGCTATAGGCATAAGAAAAAGGGAGGTGTGTGATCCAGTGGGGGCATAAAATTCATAACTCTTGCTGAAATTCTCATAATCAATATAAAGTGATAGCCTAGGCCAGTGGTCTCCAAAGTGTGGTACGCGTACCCCGGGAGGTACCCAAAGTGATACTTGGGGTACGCCAAAGAAGTAGGAGTTCACGATCACTTGCGAGTCTTAGATCGTGTATCTAGGCGTGTTGAGGTTGTCTCATGTTCGCTTCGTGTCTTTATTATATATTAATATATTAAATTATTATGTGCATATTATACATTATATTATCATTATATTATATTATATATTATATTATTGCCTATATAGGGGGAACAACTTATAATTATTTTCGTCTTAAGGGTAACGCGATCAAAAAAGTTTGGGACCGTGCCTAGGGCAATAAATTTAGTGTAGGAAACCCTAGGGTCTAGGGCTATGTTAAAATAAGCTGAGTCCCATAGTGAAGTATTTGGTAAAATATATTTTTGAGTCTTTTGTTTATGTAAGACTTATACTTGGCCTATTATACTTAAGCCGTCATCTTTGATGGCAAAGGAGTTTTTAGGAAAAAAAAGTTAGCAGTAATTATTTAAGCTATAGAAAGATTTGGTAATAGTAGTGCAAGAGGGGCTTCAACACCCATTTTTATAAACGATCACAGGATATACTCAAAAGAATAATAATGACGAATAATGAAACCCCAAATAAGGTGCTCTGTTGGGAAAAAAAGTTATCAAGCCTCTCCAGTTGTTAAAAATCTCCATAGAATTTTTCTTATATAAAAAAATTTTTTTTTTTTTTTTTTGGGTAATTGTGGAGTATACTGAACATTGGGTTATGTAAATACTTGTATTAAAACTATAACATATGTAATTTACGTCAAAATGGTTTTAAAAAATTATTTGAAGTTTTTTTTTACAGATTTTTGTGTATTATATGTACATCTAGTATTTTAAAGAAATATTAAAAAATAATGTTCGAAAATTTTCAAACTACTAAATTTTCTCGTTTTTTGTAGAGATATCACTCTCGATGCTTTGTTCCGATTTTTATATACCGTATTGATTGCATAATATTTTTTCGATAATTGATAATTTTGAAACGATTATTAACAATTCGATTGTTGAAAAAAAAAAATATTTTCACAAATATATTTTTTTTATTTACGATAAAATAAAATAATATTTAATAATGCTAATAATATATATATATATTTATATAGATCGTATATATACTATATATATATATATATATAGTATATATATATATATATATATATACTTATATAAATATCTATATATATATATATATATATAAATATATATATTATAATATGAATAATTTCCCAGGAAAAAAAAAAAAAAATCTTGAAAAGTATGACACTTAGCCAGAAAAACCAATTAGAAGAACTGATTCATACCAAAAGTGTAAAAAAAAAATATATTAAATATATCGACGATATAGTATTAACTAGTATAGTATAAATAGATATACATTATAGTGTATATATATATATAGTATATATATAATATATATATATATAGTAACTATATATAGTATATAGTATAAATACTATGTATATATATATATAGTAAGTTTATTTAAAAATCTAACGACACAACTAGAGTAGACGCAATGGAATATTCAGTTGTTGGGGTCTCTCTGGCCTCTAGGTGGGGATGGGGGGCTTTGCCCCCCTATGTCCCATCCCTCAAGCCCTTAAAAATTGAAGTTAAATTTTAAATATGTAATTCCATTAGGGGGCTCAAGCCAATGAGGGACAGAGGAGGGGATGAGTCCCCCCCCCGCCATTGTCCACGCTAATCCACCTAGAGGCGAGAGACCTGACAACTGATATCTATGCTGTCTACTCTAGGGTGTTTGTTAGTTTTAAATCATAAAACGACTTAATATCTAAGCTGTATACTATATAGCTATAATTTTTTTTCACACACTGTAATACGCTTTATACTAGCTGATTCAAATATTTTAATTGGTTTTTCAGTATGTGTCATACTTTTTCAGATAATTTTCGCTCGACCCTTTTTCTGGAATTGTTCATATATTCCGTATATATATTAATATATATATATTATATATATATAATATATATATATATATTATATATATATATATATATATATATAATATATTTATATAATATATAATATATATATATATATATATATTAATTTATTTTCGTCCCCCAGTAGGCCGAGAAACCCGACTCTATCCATCGTTCTTGTTTACGCCGTGGTATTCGTCCGTTTTAAAAAAACAAAATCGACATCTTGGCACTTGCGTCCTCAAGTCGGAGTAAAGCAGCACGAATTGTGAAAAAACTAAAATTTTCAACATTTTTAACAATTTTAATTTTTTTAAAAAGCGTTACTTTTTTAAATTTTTTTTAATTTCTGGGGTAAAGTCTCCTGATTAATAAAATATTTTTTCGTGTAGCTGTTATTGTTTTCTTAGTTACATGCCTGACTTTTCGATGCTGACCAGGTTAAGGTTAGTTAACTTAACGTAACTAACTACCTAAAAAAAAAATTGAAGAAAAATATCTGAAACTGAAATTAAACGTGAGTGATTAACTATTATTATATATATATATATTAATATATACTATATATATATATATATAATATATATATATTATATATATAATATATATTATATTATATATAATATATATATATTATATATATATATATATATATATATAGTCACTGGGGGGGAGTCATGAACAGGCCAAAAATTGCTAAAACATGAACGCTTGATATTATTATGGAGTAATTGAGATTTTGGCCAAGTAAGTGTATGAGTTAATAGTCCAATCCTTTAACATTAGAAAAATGTAAATAAAACAATTTTTCCCCCTTAGGCTGAAATAGCACATGCTGAAGTAGAATGATCACTTTTCAGACCTCAAAAGTTCAAACACAAGGTTTTAATTTTCCCCTATTTACGGAAGAAAATCAGTACAGAAACCGAAATTTGAGTTAAAACGTGAACAGTTGGGGTTCAGCTATTAACCAATGGGAAGCATAGTTCATATACCATCCCTCAAAAAGGGGGGGGTGGTGTTCACCTTTTGCACCTAGCAAGGTTGGAATATGAACGAAATTTTGTTCATATTATACCCCAAATGTTGTTTCACCTCTTACCCCAAAAGCTGTTCATGTCTTACCTGTCACGCAGACCCCTCCCCTCCTTAAACGTGGCCTAAGGGCTGCTCGATCAACTCGGTTAACCCGCAGGAAATCGATTCGCAACCCTTTAAACCATAGGAGTAGACACCAAGTTCAACTCCCTAGAGCTCGAAAAATAAAAAAGCTGCATACTTTGCACTAGAAAAGGGGGTAGGGGAAATGTTAGTGATGCACTCGATACCATGGTATCGGTACGGTATCGGTGTATCGGTTTCGATTTTGAGGTAATCAGGTATCGTAATCGGTATCTGGGAATTTTGATAGATACGAGTCATCCGGTACAGCTAAATTTTGCCGATACTTACCGATTACCAAGCATTTTTTCATGTTTAAATTAATTTCGATATATATATATATATATGATATATATATATATATATTTATATATCTATAATTTATTTTACATAAAATAATATCTAATATATATATATATAATATATTTTCACGTACCATCTCCCGCATTTCTGGAGGGTGGTGTTGGTAGTTGAAAGGTTTTGAGCTTATCAACACCATTCACGGAAAGCTATATTTGATAGGAGGTTTTCAGCACATTGCTATCAAACGAAGAGAATTTAAAAATTTCTCAAAGACGTCGAGCGAATTCGACGAAATTAATTTCAAATTTCTTCTTTTATTTAATTTTGATTTAATATATATATATATATATATATATATATATATATATATATATATATATATATATATATATATATATATATAATATATATATATTATATAATATAATAATATATATATATATATATATATATATATATATATCCGCAATTTATCTGATAATTTCTCTACCTATCTGACCTACTGTATGTTTATATAGGCGTTTTCGTTTTTGCATTTGTGCTTACGAACGTAAGAAATGCTCTAGTTTGCGTTCGTTTTTGTTAAACAGCGCAAAATCGTAAAAAATGCTTACCAAACGTAAGGAATTTCCTTAATTCTATAAGGTTGCTATTTTCTGTGATTGCGGAATTTAGCACGTTCTTACGAAAATGTGTAAACAAAAAAAAATGACGGCCTGGTAGGCCAGTTTGAATTGATGAATATTTCATTCAATAAAATCAGCTTTAAATCTAATTTCTTCCAAATCGATAAACTCCATCACAATAGTTGATCAATTTTTTGTAATATAAACCATTTGTTATTTGTTTTTTTTTTTTATCCGAAATCGACGAGCTCTCGCCATCACAACAGCTGATTTCCAATTGTTTGCAAAACAAAAGTAAACTCGTAAGATGCGTTCGTTTTTGCACGAAATTCAGGCAATTAGTAGCAGGCAGTCAGGAGTGCCAAAGAAATTCTTGGATATTAAGTGTAGGTTTAAATGTTTATATAAAAAGATTCAAAATTTTAATTTCTTCACTCTTTATGAAAGCATTTTGAAGAATGGGAGAATTTTTGAAAGAGATATACGGTGCCTAAAATTGGGGGGGAAAGGGGTTTTAATAAAAAAGTGATTTTCTCTTTGCCCAGCCTAAATTCTTGTGTTGGAGTTGGGGAGAATAGTTCGAAAGGAAATTCCCATTCAGTTTGAAGGCTCGCATCTTTAGTTGTAGGAAAGTTTGACCTACATAGTCGATGTTACAGTTGGCACTATATTTGTAAACGATGTGGGACGCTCAAGTTCATGGAGATCTTTTCTTAATCTTAAAGAAGCAGCCATTTGAGTTTGTTGTTAAAAAAGATATAAGAAACTGCATTGTGAAAAGTTTTTGTTTAAGATATTCAAATATGAAAGTGAAGATCATTGGAAAAGGGTCCAATTGCAGGGAAGCCGAGCATAAAAAGGAAATTTAGGAACATCATATGCAGTAGTTTTTAGGGCGATAATGTTATCGAGAGAAACGAGGTAAACACAGTTTTATCAAAAGGTTAAGGGGATAAAGGCCTAAACCTAGAAATATACGGAGAAAGGTGAATTTTTCATGGAAAACTTCCAATCAGAACAAATAACAAAGGCTTGTGTATGGGGGACCTTAGACCTTGCAATTTTATGATTAAAGGAATAGAAAAAATAAAGAATTAGTTCCAGTAAAGTATTAGCTGGGCTTGCGATAATAGAGTAGCAGAACACTAATACTTTACATGGGACTAATTTCTTTAGTTTTATCTCCTTTAATCATAATTTAATAAATATCGAAGCGTTTGCGATAGAATGATTTTTAGTATTTTCTTTGCTTTTAAAACTTAGACCGTTTTCGTTTTTTGTCATGTCATTTGTGCTTACGCTCGATAGAAAATGCTCACACAGTTTTAGCACTTAATTTCCTGTTTTAGGGTTCACATTTCTGGAAAGTCAGGGGAAAAAAATCAGTCAGGAAACGTTTTAAGATATGCTAAAAGTCAGGGAAATTCCAAAAGAGTCTGGAAAATTTTAAAATTCAAAACATATGAAGAATGATCCAGGGACCAAGTTACATATTTTTGACTATATTTTTTAAAATTTTTAATTGAAACAATCCTCAGCATTTAGCAGAAATATTGTTCACTGATGAGGCAAAAATTTTCCAGAGACGCCATATCGAACTTCCACAAAAATCACATATGCATATGGGCTGATGAGACCCACATGCAATAGTTGAAAGCCGCCATCCAATCAACACAGTTTTCATTGAATGTATGGGTCCGAATTGTTGGCGACCATTTGATAGGTTCCATTCTTTTTACAAGCGAGGCTTACTGGAGACATTTATCGCCAATCTTCTTGACATGACTTTGCCTACACTAACTGGAAGACGTCCCATTACAATTAGGATCGAAAATGTATTTCATGCACGACCGCGCTCCACTCATTTCAGTTTAGTTGCTCGTAACTATTTGAAACACCGTATATCCAAGCCGTTGGATAGGTCGAGGAGGTACACAACCTTGCCTCCGCGGTCTCCCAGACCCTAAATGCATTGAGAGCTTCTTGTAGGGTCACCTGAAACATTTGGTTTATACGGCAACAGTTGAAAGTCCCGAAGAATTAAGGGCTCGCATAACCGCATCTTGTGACACAATTCGTCACACACCCACGGTATATTTGAACGTGTCCACTAATCCGCACAATGCGTCGGCATGATAGGAGTCCCTGTATTACCGCTGGGTGCTCATTTCAACATTTGTTATAGACCTTAGTGCACCATTGCTTCGTACAATTTCTGTTGTTTTCTTCTGTGCAATAATGTATGTATTCTTATAATTCAATAAATTTTATGATTTTTTAATTACTTTCAAATT
>JABUQX010058421.1:0-2500 GCA_015478945.1 Trachelipus rathkii | reverse complement strand
TTGAGACAGCATGCCACAGTATTGAAAAAGGTATAGTCATAAATGGGTGTCCTTGGTTAAGGCAGTTAGTAATGTATTCTATAAATATGGACTAGTAGAGTTCATCTGCATTTCATAAAATTGTATACTAGATTAACTTTTTGACCCAGATGGTTCCAAGAACCCACAGATACGATTGCACTATTAGACTTATTAAACCTTAATGATGAGTATGGTGGATGAAGTTCAGAGTGAGGAGAATTTAGGACTTAGTGACCAATAATATTAATTAATTTAAATATGAATGTAAAAAATAAATTGTCAGAGTTAATAAGGGAAAAGATCATAGGATTTTCCGAAATGGCGATTTTACCAATTTGGAGACTTTTTTAGTATAATTGACTCATTTGACTGTGATAAAGAGTTTAAAGACCAAAACTGTTTTATCATGTGGGAACAATTTAAGCAAATTTTGATGAATATAAGTCATTATGTTTTAAAGGTAAACCCATTAGGGTGACGAAGAGAAAACCTGTTTGGTGGAATAGAGAGATAAGAGGGAAAGCAACGAAAAGCGCAGATGTTTTAAAATATTCAAGGGTAGTAATAGGAAGGATGATTTAGAAAATTATAGGAAAAATAGAAATGAGCTTAGCCAGTCAATAAGAAAAGCAATTAATTGCAAGAAATAGTAATAAGGACCTGAAGAAGTTTTTTTTTTTTTTTTAGCTTTTATAAATTTTAAAGTAACAATAGTAAATTGGTCCAATTAAAATTGATGAAAATTTAGCAAGTTCAGATATGAAGCTGGTCAACATTTTCAATGCTTATTTTGCATCAATGTTTACTGAGAGAAGATTGGATAATAGCTTGGAGACTAATAGTACTGGTATGCATGTAATAAATAGACTTAGACTTACAGAATTTGAATTTGAGGTAAAAGATATTAAACCTTCACTGGACCATATTGACCCAAGTAAAGATGCAGATCCTGATAATGTGCTGAAAAAATGCAAAGTTTTCAGTAAATTTTAAATACTTTTTTAGATTTTTGATGCCAAGAAGTAAAAAAAAGTAATATTCTTTAAATTTCATAAAAAAAACAATTGGTAAAAGCAACAGTAACTATGAGCACAATCTAATAGATTGTGCTATGAGCATAAATATAGATATTAGCAATACATGATTATTTAGAAAATAACAAGGTATTGTAATGACTACCAGCATGCGTGCTTCAGAAAGGGATAGGTCATGTCAGGACAAACCTTTTAGATTTATGGAATTACATTTACTGACTGCATTGGACCGAGGAGATCCAGTTTTGATATGTATATTTAGGACTTTAGTTAAAGCTTTGATAAGGTTCCCCACATAAGGCTGATTGAAAAAGTTATTGCAATTGCGTATAGGTGGAAGAAGGTAACATGAGAGTTATGAGTTGATTTAAAGAGTGGTTGCGAAATAGAAAACAGTGTGTACAACTAAATGGGAATAAATTCATCATGGGAAATAGTGAAGAGTGGTGTTCCCCAGGGGTGCATGCTGGGGCCACTATTGTTCTCATATATATAAATGATTAGGACCAGGGACTTAAAGCAAGGTTTTCTAAGTTTGCAGATGATACTAAAGTGGCCACCTCAGTTAGGAATAGTGAGGGATGCAAAAGATTCAAAATGATCTTGATTTAAAATTCTTGGGTGGGGCAGATATAAAGTGGCAAATGAATTAATAGTAAAAAGTGTAAAGGTTCTTCACCTAGGTTACTCAAATAAAAGTTTTTAACTACGATATGAATGGGGAGGGCTGGAGTCTGTGGACCCAAGGAAAAAGATTTAGGGTTATTTATAAGCAGTATTGAAAGTAGCTAATCAATGTTTGGAAGCTAGAAATAAAAGCTAATAAGATGCATGGGCATAATAAAATCGCAATGTTGTTTACAAGAGCAGGGAAGTAATAAGTAAACTGTATAATAGCGTATTGTTAGGCCAGTAATAGAGTATTGTGCAACAAGTTTGGGCCCCTTTATTAAAGAAAGACTTAGATATGCTAGAGAGAGTGGAACACAGACAGAGGGCAACAAGGATGATTTCTATGTTTTAGAGGGTAAGAGCTATGGAGAGAGGCTGAAGGAGTTAGGAATGTTTTCTCTGTAGAAAGGCGATTTCCTCAGAGGGGACATGATACAATTCTACAATATTTATATACATCTATTGATAACATAGAGACCAATAAATGTTTCATAGTAGAACATGGGACAGGTGACCAGGGCATAATAAGAAAATTTAAGAAGAAAGCATGGCCATCTTGATATAAGAAAGCATGGCATTCCAGTAATAGGTTCTGTTAAATTATTGGAATAGTCTGCCAGGGAGGTTGTTGAGTGTGGACTCGAATTGAACATTTAAAAAAACAGGTTAGATTCGTTTAATGGATGCGTTGGGTATAATATATATAATTGACGAAGCCAAATTGGGCGGGTTTTAGTTATAGCCGTTATTGTTAGATGGCATGTTTGACCATA